>LNAC01000301.1:1497457-1698462 GCA_002007465.1 Ailurus styani
GGAGAGCTGGAGGACGCGCCCCGAACCGGGAGACCCGAGGCGGCCCCGCGGGCCTGCGGAGCGCGGGCCGGGAGCGCCCCGAACCGGGAGACCCGAGCAGGCGTGCGGAGGCTTCCCGGCCGCGGCCGCGGGTTTCAGACCGAGCGTGCAGGGGGGTCCTGCGCTGGCCCTGAGGCCCGGCACCGGAGCGTTCTCCCGTCCGCGTTCATGGGCCGAGTGAGGAGCCCACGTCTGTCCCCCCGGCGTGCGGACGGCTCAGCCCCGGCTTAGACGAGGACGGACGTGCCCCAGGCGCGGGCCGAGGGGCGTGTGTGGGCAGAGACGGGGCGTTCGCGCTCACGGACTGACCCCTCGCTCTCTGTGGCCTTACGTGGTTCTGTCACGGTCTGTTTGCCTAGCCGGGCCCCCCATGGGGGCCTCTGTCCTGCCCTCTCTCGTCTCTTCAGCATCAAGCACAGTGCTGGGCGCCCAGTAGGTGTGCCGTACAGGTGTGTTCGGATGTGTTCGTGTATGTGTGCGTGTGCATAGAAATCGGCCGTGGCGCCCTACACATTGTACCTCTTCTGATCTAGTCACGTATTTTGTAGAGCCGAAGTGCGGTAGTGAGTCACTTCTTGAATACAATGAGAGCACCAGTTAAAACCATGTTCACAGAACCTGCCAGCACCCGGAAGCGTTGGCGCAGCCTTCAGTGCCCCCAGTAACAGCCAGGGTGGTCCGGCGGCCACTGCCTCCCGCTGGTCCGGGCGGTGGTGTGGGGCCAGCCATCCAGATTGCAGGCTCCGTCCACACGGGTTCGTGCGAGTGGCAGAGGCCTCTAGCAGGTGGCTGCCAGGCAAGCTGTGGAGCTGGGCGGAGGCAGTCCGCAGGGGGCCTTGGCTCCCACGTGGGGAGCAGACGGCCCGCTTGTTTGGTGTTTTCCTCCGGGCTCTAAGGCACCACGTGGGCATGACTTGCGGGGAGCCGCACCTGTCCCCCCGATCACGTGTGCCTCTGACCCCGGCGGGCATGGTCCTGCTCAGCCGCGAGACGCGAGACACCCGTGAGGTTCCATTCGTGAGGTGGTGGGCAGTTGTCCTTTTTCTTCTTGCCTTTTGCTCACGTTTCAGCCCATCTAGAAAATGCTCTGCTTTTCCATCTAGTCGAGGTGCTCTACCTTCCTGTCTTTCACAAGACAATTATTTATGATCTCTTGAACACTTTAGAAAGGATAATATCACATCAAGGAAAAACACTAAAACTATTTATAAGCCTACTTTCCTTGCACAAATTGAAGAAGAATTTCCATGTTCATTGCCAAATATATGCACATATTTTGACATGCTTACGTGTCAAAATACGAGATGTACATATTACATGTACATATTACATGTACAGAATGTGAGCGTGCATAGAGACGTACTGTTACGCCTGCTCACTCCACTTACCTGCCATTTTTGTGTTTATACTCACCTGTGAGCTGTGTAATCGGGAGTGCGTGGTAAGGGTATGTTTGTGTATGTGGTACACACATGTAATGGACACACTGCACACATACGTATCACACACACATATTTTACGTGGATATATATGCATTGTGTTTATACATAGCCTTCATTAATACTGTAATAGCTCCGGTTACTAGGCGCCTTGTTTAATAGGTTCACAATATTCCATCTCTGTTTGTTAAACCACGTTTCTAGCGTTGGATACTTAAAACTTTTGTTTTGGTGAAGAAGGCAGGATGGCAGCCAGGAATCTGAAAATGTGTTATGTGAGGCAAGTGCCTATGTCTTCGACAACCTCGAGGAATAAAATTCTTCCAAGAAGAGTTGCCCATTAAATTCTCATAACCCCGTGAGCCTATTTGCAGCTAGAGCAACCTCAGTGATTAGCTTGTGTCCTGCAGGTTCACAGAGACGCCGAGTCACAGCTGGTTTTGCAGGAGTGGAAAAAGGAGAGAAAGGAGATGAGGTAAGAGGGGCCCGTCGCGGATGCGGCGAGCCCGCCACCCCGCCTGCGCCCCGCTCGGGCCGCACGCCACCCCAGCGCTGGCCGCAGGCAGCCCGCCTTTTCGAGCTGCCAGGTGGCGTGGCTGCCGTTCGCGGGGGACGCGTGACATTTCCTTGAGGCCGCAGTGGCCTTTCTCAAACCTCCGGCCCTTGCCTTTGAATGCCAGGGTCGAAGGAGCTGTCCCTTCCCGTCCCTCTTCCCTGCCCGTCTGCGCCAAACCTCCGGCCCTTGCCTTTGAATGCCAGGGTCGAAGGAGCTGTCCCTTCCCGTCCCTCTTCCCTGCCCGTCTGCGCCGCTGGTGGCCCTGGTGCAGCTCCTGGCAGCGGCCCAGCGCGGCTTCCGGGGCGGCGTGGGGGGCGGGCTCGGAAGCATCGTGAATGTGCAGCCGCTTCTTCGTGACCGGGGCACGCGAGCACGTGTGAACCTCTCAGGATCAGCATGTGTCCTGGTGCGGAGAGCCCACCTGCTGTCTGAAAAGTCTGGCGCATGGGCATCTCAAGGGAACAGTTGTTTGAAAGAGGCCCGCGGACGGCCATGCTTCCTTAAGGAGGGTGCCGTGTATGCAGACACTGTTCACGTGACCGTTTCTGCTCTTGCACCTGACCTCCCCTTCCTGGCACTGCCATCTCTAGGGTTTGGAAGGAGTGGCCACTGCCTGGGTTCTGGCCGCTGAGCCCTGGACAGCCTACATGGGGGGAGCGGCATGGAGGGGGACAGCCGCATGGAGGGGACAGCGGCATGGAGAGGGGACAGCGGCATGGAGGGGGACAGCGGCATGGAGGGGACAGCGGCATGGGGAGGGGACAGCAGCNGGGAGGGGACAGCGGCATGGGGAGGGGACAGCGGCATGGGGAGGGACAGCGGCATGGAGGGGGACAGCGGCATGGAGGGGGACAGCGGCATGGGGAGGGGACAGCGGCATGGGGAGGGGACAGCGGCATGGGGAGGGACAGCGGCATGGAGGGGGACAGCGGCATGGAGGGGGACAGCGGCATGGGGAGGGGACAGCGGC
The DNA here is from genome assembly GCA_002007465.1 of Ailurus styani. Classification (NCBI taxonomy): domain Eukaryota; kingdom Metazoa; phylum Chordata; class Mammalia; order Carnivora; family Ailuridae; genus Ailurus; species Ailurus styani. The sequence continues at coordinate 1,500,462 of LNAC01000301.1, forward strand.
ATGGGGAGGGGACAGCGGCATGGGGAGGGACAGCGGCATGGAGGGGGACAGCGGCATGGAGGGGGACAGCGGCATGGGGAGGGGACAGCGGCATGGGGAGGGGACAGCGGCATGGGGAGGGACAGCGGCATGGAGGGGGACAGCGGCATGGAGGGGGACAGCGGCATGGGGAGGGGACAGCGGCATGGGGAGGGGACAGCGGCATGGGGAGGGACAGCGGCATGGAGGGGGACAGCGGCATGGAGGGGGACAGCGGCATGGGGAGGGGACAGCGGCATGGGGAGGGGACAGCGGCATGGGGAGGGACAGCGGCATGGAGGGGGACAGCGGCATGGAGGGGGACAGCGGCATGGGGAGGGGACAGCGGCATGGGGAGGGGACAGCGGCATGGAGGGGGACAGCGGCATGGAGGGGAACAGCGGCATGGAGGGGACAGCGGCATCCCTCAGGGCTGCAGAGGCCACAGCTGTATTGAATTAGTCCTTCCCCTCTTGGTGTTGGCTGCCTGGGGCTCATTCTGATTCGGTTCTGACCCTAACGTTGGTATAAAAATGTGGCCTGAGAGGGTGAGGCGAGGCGTATGGTGTGACTGGACTCCAGGCCCCTTGCCCCCAAAGGCCAGACCTGGGTGCTACCCCAGGAATCGCAGGTTGTCTGATAAAGAAGGAGCCGCTTCACCGCCAGAGATCCTGTTTGGGATGTCTGTCTCCCGCAACCTCGCGTCGTAATGAGGTTTTTCATGAAAACCGTAAAAACCACGGATGTTGCTCTGCTTGGACACCTCATGGAGTTTTTAAAATTTTCTGCTCTGGTTGTCCTGGCATCTGCCGTCCCCATCTACTGGACAGAGGTGCCATTAGCTAGTGGCTTGAGTCACACAGTTGTGGATGTGGTTACATTTTCTGCTGTGTTTGTAACTGGTTTATTAAGAGTCAAGCGGTCTTTATCCATTCTGCTGGACTGTTCTGAGTGGAGAGATCCTAGCTGTCAGATGGTGCGCGTGTCTGTGTGTGTGTGTGTGTGTATGTGTGTGTGTGTGTGAGATGGGGGGTCGGTTTCCACACACAGGCACGCCTGCAGGGGTTAGAGCCCGGGGCAGGGGTGAGCAGCCTCGCCAAATGCTGTTCCCTGGGCCACGAAGAGGCAGTGAGGCACGTGGAGCCGGGTAACTGATAATGGAGATTTATTTACTTCACCACCAAATAATCCTTAATTTCCCAGATACCACAGTACTTTAGAGTGTCTCATCTGTTTTTACTTCTCATGTTCAGTTCTCACGATAACCTTGTAGAAAGGGGGTTGCGATCCCATTCTGTAGATGAGGGCGATTTGGGCACGGAGAACATTCTGCATCTGTCCGTGTACCTTCTCCCGCCTCCTTGTTTTGGTTTGGAAAATGATGTGTCTATTTAGAGGACCATCCATGTCAAATCTGGAGCCTTCGGCACTGCTCTCTGGCTGGCCAAAGTGGGAAACACGATCAGAGTCATTTCGATGAGTTGACAGGCAAACCGTTTTCCTGAGCAGAGGTTGGGGCTGCTCTAGGCTGATTTTCCTTTCTGATGGGTCCTATACAAATAAAATAATGATGTTGATTTCATTAACTTAAAAAGAGACTTTTCTGAATCATTCTCTGCTGCTTTGCTCTTTTCTTGCTTCTTCAGAGAAATGACCAAAAATTTCTTCAACACCCAGTTCGGAAGCTTGTTCCGCACAGACCAGAACCCGACCTACTTCCTGAGGCGCCTGTCCCGCTTTGCCGACATCTACATGGCGTCTCTGAGCTGCCTGCTGAACTACGACGTCAGCCACACATTCTACCCGCGGAGGACTCCGCTGCAGCACGAACTTCCCGCCTGGTCGGACAGGGCCCCCACCTTCAGACTCCCCGTCCTGCAGGAGGCGCACGCCAAGTAACCGGGTGCCCAGCTGCAGAAAGAGCCAGAAGCAGGGACAGGCCCCACCTGGCTGGACGTGATGGGGTTGACTTGTGTGCAAACGAGTGTTGCTTTGGGAAAAGATACAAATATGCCTTTTGATATTTATGACCTCACAGAGACTCCTTCCACGTTGTTGAGACAGAAGCAGTGGCGCACGCGTTCTGCCTTTGTGTGTCGCGTTGGGCTGAGCGGTCAGCTTCATACCGAAACCCTGCCGCCAGCCTTGTTGCATACGGAGGTCCTGGAACGGGCATCAGTGTTTCTGGGCTAGGCGAGCCCCCCGATGCAATCGCTCAGTTCCAGCCGCTGTAGTGTCGAAACTGTTCTTGACCCTTCCGTGGGACACGGGCTGACCGTTCGCGGACAGTGCTCTGGGGACCGCAGGGGCCGAGCAAACAGCTCGCGGGGAGCTGGCGGAGGAGCCCGCGAGCTCTGTCGCAGCCTTGCACGGCAGTAAGCGGCGGAGGTGGCCCCCACGTGGCCTCCAGCGCCCTCCTCATGGGGTACCAGGGCTCTGGCATCTTGTTCGGCCCTTGAAGGGAGACTCCGCCTCCCTGCAGAGCCTTCTGTGGAAGAACAAGAGAAGTTGCAAGTCCTTGCCCTGTGGTTGTCCTCAGTGGCCACTCCCTGGGTGCCTGGGCTGGGAGCCCCTCTCGTGTCGCTGGCGTCGCCGGTGATGCGCGGGCCCACTCCTCCCATGGGGAAGGAGAGCGAGGAGAGGGGCCCTGCCTTCCAGCCTGGCCAGCGGAGCTGGCGGTGTAGATTCCAGGTGCGAGAAACAGGCAGGAGGAAGCAGCGCATTCGCGGTGGGCCTCCCGGGGGTTCATCCCCCCTGAAGACGCCGGCCGGGTGTTGGCTGGAGGTGCCCGTTGGAGGACAGAAAATGAAGCGGGCAGGAAAATGCATCGTAACGAAGTGCCCGTGCTGGAGCCGTGCGGGGCTGGGATCCTGTTAAAACGCCCGCGCGGCCGGCGGGGGAGGAGGCGGCGGCCTGCTCTCCTCTCCCTGGAGCTCCCCGATCCAGCGTCCCGTTGCTCTCTGAGGACAACGTGAGGGGCACACGTGCTTGTCCCCGGTGGGTGCGGATGGCAGGGCCCTGAACGGGGACAACGGGGACGTGTGGACAGTACTCAGTTGTTCAGCGTTTTCTCGTGGCCAGTGTAGTGGAACCGGCTGTTGGTGAAATTTCAGCTTGGCTTTCCACAGACCACCTGCCACAGCGCACGAACGGAGTGACTTACACGGCTTCCCTCGTGATGCTGTTCCTAGTGCCCTTTAGACCCAGGAGTCCCGATTCGGCCCCCTTTTTTTTTAACTTCTAAGCTTTGTTGTAAACCCAGTAGCCCATTGCTCTTTGGGAGCAGGATGGGCCTTTTGTAGGCTCTGTGTTAGCTCCCGTGTGGCTGGAGCATCAGATGGGAATTTAATGGGGGCAGGTGGGCCCATGAGTGCTGGGCGTTGGGGTCCTCGGCACACAGGCTGGGCTCTTGGCCTTGGAGTTTCTGCCTGGAGAAGCTGAGTGAAGAAGTAAAACAGTTTTTTTTCCCTCTCAGTTTTAATCTAATCAGATAGTCACTGCTGTCTGCTCGGTGCCAGTTACAAGGTGTCTTGTTTACTCAAGAATGAAGTAGCGCTGTTTTAAAACTGCTTTTACGGGGAGCTAGGTTCGGTAATGCAAGCCTTGGGGGAGAAATAGATTTTTCTCGAAACGAATGAATTTTATATCCTATTGCCAATTAAGATTTCAGTCTCTGGGCCACTGAATGTGGCAGGATGAGATGGGCCACGTAGCGGAAGCCTGGCCTCTGTCTGAGCCGGTCCCACGGAGCAGGCGTTGGTGGGCTGAACCCACGCCAGGGCCGGCCACGTGGGTTGGGGCGGCCGTGCGCACGTGGAGGACAGACCGAGCCATGCTTCCTGTGTGTGCTCCGTCAAGATAGACTGCAACCATCCTGACTCCGCTGGGGTTTGGCACACCGTGCCAGGCGTTTCTTACTTTCCAGTGCTCTGTGTGCCCACTGAGGGAAGCACAGCGGTACAAGGGAACGGAGTCTGTTTTCTACAATTTCAAAAATCAGTTTGGAAAGTGAACAGAATAAGATGGGTTTGCACGTTGAAAAATATCTCCTGTTTTTTGCATCGGTTAGACTGGTGGTGCAGGGACGGTCCATCCGGCTGCGGTGGCTCAGTGAGGCTCGTGGGACCCGGAGCGGACTGCCGTGGAAGGGACCTGCAAACTGGTTTTGAAGTTGCTTTTATAGATGAAACTCGGCTTTTAAAGTATTTTAGGAGTTTGACTTAGAGGTCCCTCTTTTCCTTCTGACATAGTTTTTTTTTTCTTTTTAAATTTTAAAAATTCTTTTCAGCTCCACTTTCTGCCATCAGTGATGCTATGTTACAATAAACCACCTGTTACTGATTTGGGCACATCTCAGACTAAATTACTAGTTGCTTTGAATGCATTGGCTCTCTTAATTATTGCAAACGAGAAATGGGAAGTAATCTTCCCATCTCACTAATTTAGCTTTGGAGGAACTAAATGGCTTTTCCTCTTTCTTCCTCCCGAAGGCCTTTTAAGCAGGAGAATGTGCTAAATATTAGACTTGATTCCCAGTGCTGAGGCCTCATTTGCTGCCAAAGACCCACTTGGGGGCCCTTGTCCAGAATGCTTTGAGACTACATTTGGCCAGAGGCAGTGTTCCTTGATTGCTCTATTCAACTACAAGGGAGCCTATATTTTGCTCTCTTAATACTAATTTCCTTTTGTACCAATTTTCTCTCTCTTTTTTTTTTTTTGCATTAGCGTTTGGGAGCCTGGCCTCAAGTTCAGCTAACCTTTAACACCCTCGTGGGTTGAGGCAAGGAAAGGGAGAAAAGTTTCTCTCGTGCAGGGTTCAGCCAGTGTTGCCTGTAAAGGGACAGCGAGGAAGCACTTGCAGCTTTTTGTCACCTCTGCCCTGGGAACGGGCACCCTGTGTTTCTTCACAACCTGATGTACAAAAACAGCTGCAGGCTAGATGTGGCTCTCCGGCCATAGTTTGCCCACCCCTGCTCTCGTCACTCGTGTTGGTGGCTGTGGCACCATGACCTTGCTGGAAGCACGTGCTCAGAGCTGCATGCGGCTGGTAGAGAGAAGTTCTGTAGGTGTGCGTGCCACACTCCCCATGCCCTCTGGGCACCCATACTTCTGTGGCCAGTGTTTCTAGCACGTGGTGTAGCCATTGTGGTGTGCAGTTGAACTGCCAGGGTTGGGCCCTGGGTGACTGTCCCTCACTGCACTGACTGGTGAGTGTGCTTGCAGAGGGGGATGGGCTTGGCTGCCCAGAACACCCTGCAGAACTGAAGGACTTACCCCCCAACTGCTGGGTCTGCTGCTGGCTCCCCACCCTCAGCTGGTGGCCCTCTTTCAGAGCTTCCCCCATGGAAAAGCCCTGCCTCAGATGAGGTCACACCCCCTCCCTGGAGCTGCCAGCTCCAGCCCTGCTTCCCCCCCTTCTCGCTCCTTCTTTTCCGTTCCCAGGTGTCGATCCCAAGAACACTCCCCCGCACTCGTCCTGCATGCAGACCTCACCTCAGTGTGGACTTCCCGGGGCCGCCAACCCACTGCAGGCTTCTGTACTTTTCTAGCACTGCAGGCTTGAAGCCTGAGGAAACCATGTTGCAAGTATTTCGTAGAATGTGGTATCAGGCGCCATACATGCGAACTAAGTAGACTTACTATTTATTCTGGATGTGAATTTGCTATTTATTCTAAATGTTGATTTTATGTTATAGGATTGAACTTCTTGCCAAATAAAATTTTGAATTGTGTCCAGCTTATTGTAAGTAGTCTGTTTTTGTGTGCTTTAGTGGCAAAGCTGTATCGAATTCTACTGTACCCAAAAAAGAACACCCCAGTGAGAAGGGGAGGAAGATGTGTGGTTCATTTCTCACCGCTTCTGTCCCAGCACCCCAGCCCATTTTCAGAGCCAGCGGACTGTAGTTAAGGCACAGACGGAAAATGGGCACCAGCTCAGATTTAGGTCGGTAGCAGACACCCGCCCCTCCCCCCGGAACTGCTGTTCCCCACGGATAGTTCCTTCTTTGAGAGCAAGGAGAAGATGGTCATCCACATGCTTGCAATCAAAATTGCCAGGAAAGCTAAACATTGGAAGCCGTGTTTTAAGGGAAGAAAATACTGAATAATTCTAAATTAGGAATGAGTGCTATGAAGTCAAATCACTACTGGGTTTTGGATAAATTTGTAAATATTTTGAATAGCTTATTTTTTTAAAACTGTATGCCTGTGTGTGCACGTGCAAATGTATTTAACCACCTTAATGTCCTTGATGCCTTGATGTGCCAGGACCTTCGTCTCATTCACTCCATGGATAGCCTGCTGGTCGCTTTCAGTCACTTGCCTTTTTGTCCCTGTGACGGCGGTACCAGAGAACTCACTGGAGAATTTCTTTCGTTCTTTTTGGGGAGCGAGCTCCTGGAAACATGGCATTACTTTCATCACGGCATGTTGTCCCACAGAGATGGTAAGCTGTTCCTTTGCCTGAAGCTGGGACTTCTTTCCTGGAGTTGTGAAAAAGCTTATACTGGGGGCTCCAGAATGTCTCACCTGACTCAGCAAAAGACCTGAGCATGTGGAATGGTTATTGGGCCAAAAGGAGATTCTGAGGTCTGCTCAACCCAGCCAGCCTTTCACTTCTCTGTCCCAGCAGTGATTCCCAAAGCTGGCTGGTCCTGCCCGCTTGGGACCATTTGGAAGTATGTGGTGGGTGGGTTGGAGGATGCTCAGTTGTCACGGTGATGGGAGGGCCCTTCTGGCCTTTTGAGGATGGGATTCTGCACTGCTTGGGAGAGTTGTGCACAGTGAAAAACTGTCCCAAGTCCACACATCACCACTGGAAAGTTCTAGAACATTTTTTAAAAAAGGATTTTATTTGACAGAGATCACAAGTAGGCAGAGAAAAAGGAGGAAACAGGCTCCCTGCTGAGCAGAAAGCCCGACACGGGCCTCTATCCGAGGACCCTGAGATCATGACCTGAGCCGAAGGCAGAGGCTTTAACCCACTGAGCCACCCAGGTGCCCAAGTTCTAGAACATTTTCATCACTCCCTGTCCCTGGCAATCACTAATCTATTTTCTACGAATTTGCCTATTCTGGAAATTTCATGTAGATGGAGTCATACGGTCTGTGGTCTCTTGCATCTGCCTTCTCAGCCTGGTGTTTTCAGGTTCTCTTTGTGTTGTTGGCGTGCGTCATCAGTACTTAGTTCCCTTGTAGGGTAGAATGAGATTTCACTGGAGGGATATACCACTGTTGGTTATCCATTCAGAAGATGACGACGTTTGGGTCGTTTCTGCTTTCTGGCTATTAGGAATAATCTTGCATATGTAAGTTATCATATGGACATGTTTTTCATTTCTCTTGGGTATCCACTGAGGAGTGGAATTTCTGGATCATGTGATAACACTGTGTTTAAGTTTTTGAGGAACTGCCAAACCTCTTCCATGTGGCTGCACCATTTTACTTTCCCCCTAGATTTCTCACATCCTTGCCAACACTTGTTATTATCTGTCGTTTTGATTCTGGCTGCCCCAGTGAGCATGATGTGGTATCTCTTTGTGGTTATCATGTCTTCTTAAACACAAACAAAACAGAATGAAGAAAGTAGACTTTAAAAGGGAGCCGTTGGCTAATTGAAAAGGTCCTCATTAGCCCCAAATGTGGATTTTACCTTCAAACTTTGACCCTGCCTGTGGCCAACAGTATTTGTGTTTCCCCAAAACACCAGGTTGGTTCCGTTGACTTTAGTTCTCTTCCATAAACGTTTATTAGCACACTGCATGTACCAGACCCCAAGATACAAAGATGAATGAGGCAGGTCCCTGCCTTTTGGATGCTTACAATCGAACAGGGAAAGGAGACAAGGTCATAGCATTGGGGAGAAAGCACTTAAGTGCCATCTAAAGGTACAAAGAAAGGGTTGGTAGGTGGGTTTAACATGGCCCCTCACCCCCAGAAACAAAGTAATCCCCTAGATTAACCAAAGAGATGAGGTATGGCTTGAGTGCTTGGACCTTACTTTCCAAAAGGCAACTGGTACTGAGGATTCAGTTGACAGCCTTTCGGAGAAGGCTCGGGCAGGTGAGCAGGTGGCCGACTTGCATGGTGGCCGCAGCAGGTCTGGGCCCTCACAGCGCCCCCAGGGGGTCAGTGGTGTCCATCTGCTGGTCTTCGGTGTCCTGGAAAAGAGAGGTCTTTGGAACACTGGGCACAGGCCCTTCTGCTTCTCGGATCTTTCTAGGCTGCACATTCCTTCTGGTCCCTGGTCTGAGGCCTTGAAAGGGGTTCAGAACACGCTACCCCAAAATATGGCATCTTGGCAGTTTATCTTAAACTGAAGGAATTTTTGGAAAAAAAACAGCAGAAGCAGGATGGTCACTGTGACCTTCCCCACCTTGCCCCTCTTCCTAAGAACAGGTCATAAAACCCTCCCTGTACCAGGAGGAAAGATGACGTTGATCACCAGAGACAGGAATTTGGGGCCAGAAAATCCTTACAAACAACCTGGTTAAACTCCTTATCTTCCTACTTATGTCACCATGTACTCCCCACAAGCCCAAACCTCTGTCCTGTTAATTCTTCACAGATGTGTCGTTTCTCTGTATGAAAGATAGAAAAGCTTCCTGCTCTGGGCACTTCAGGTCTTCCTTCTCTCGTGAAGCTCCCAGGTGCATGTAGACTTGCTGTAAAGTCTACGTGCTTTTTTCCTGTGAATCTGTCCGATTACTTTTCAGATCCAGCCAGGGACCCTAAGTGGGTGGAGGGAAATGTCCTCCTTCCCAATGAGCCTAACACGGCCCTTCTCCCAGGGCCCTGTGAACACGTGTGCGGGAGGGGCATCTGCTCACGTGTTGGGGGGCAGGACAGTGGGATGGTCCTGGGGGCGGTCGCCGCCGCTTGAAGCTATGGCCCCTGGACAGATCGGTTTCATTCTGGTGTTTTTCCTCATCTTTATAAAGGGCTGTGATATTTTTATCCCAGGAAAGTATGAGGCTTAAATTAGATACTCCATCAAGGAAGGTACACACACCCTACAAAAGGTGGCTGTTAATATGATTACAAGAAACTGCTTTCAGAGTCAACATTCTTTGTCAACCCAGAGTGGCTCTTGAGCATTTCAGAGTCCAATCGGAAGCTGCACTCCGGGGGCAGCGCCCAAGCCTGGTGCTCTCTGCAGCTCTGGTTGGCCCTGAAGTGTTGTCGGTTTGCATAAGGCTGTGTTCCGGATGTCTGGATTGTACAGGTACCCCACCTTCAATAGAAAAGGAGGGTGGAGGATGTCCCTTCCGGGCGGGGGGCAGCCTCGACTCAGGATTTCTGTTCCTGGAACATCTTTGCCACCGGTCTGATGGGAAAGGCTCACCTGACGCCTGCCTTTGGGACACACTGTCTCCTGCCTCAGGAGAACCTCTCATGCGTGGTGCTGACCGAGCCCTCAGAAGAGGACTAGCAGCCGAGAAGGCCTGAAGAGCACAGAATGAGATGCAGAACACCCCCTTCCCCCCGCACCAGCATTTAAAAGAAAAAAATCAGGTTGATTTCAACGTAATAGTGCTTCCAGAAATGAACTACTGGTTAATAAATGAACAGCTGAACTTACCCTTTCAATTTGGCTGGGGAAACTTCTACACGGGTTTGATGAGAAAAACAAAATGGGTTAGGATCTAGGTTATTTTTCAGTCTATTACAAAGATATTAGTTCTGCTACCACGGGCACTGAGAACACAAGACGTTTACGTTTGGTTCACTGCAGAAGAACAAAAACATCTGATGCACTATACGAGCTGAAAAATGGTGTAATAAAATATTTTGGTAATGTTTCAGTGCCAACTTGCCAGAATGCAACAGCCATAATAGAGTCTTGCAGGGAGGAGCAGTGTATGTACGAGCATTAAACAATCACAGCGGCTCTTTGGCTTTGGTTATTTTTTTTTTCCTTTAAGATTTTTATTTATTTAAGAGTGTGTGTGTGTGTGAGAGAGAGTGTGCGCATGCAGGAGCTGGGTGAAGGGCAGGCTCTGCACTGAGCAAGGAGCCCGATGGGCTCGATTCTGGGACTCTGGGGTCACGACCTGAGCCGAAGACAGACACTTAACCGACTGAGCCACTCAGGAGCCCCTTTGGTTACTTCTTCATGAGGGCTCTAGACCAACAGTCCAGATTCAGGTGATCTGAGTAATGCTGTCAGCTAGTATGACATCAGCAGACTGAGCTATCAGTTTTTTACTTCCTATAAAAGGAAGAATTAAGTTTTATTCCAGCTGCTCAGTGCAGACCTGGTAATAGGCTGCGGGCAGGGTGTGCCTTCCACATTCTGTGTGGATGGGGTACCTTGCTGTGGGTTCCCACTGGGTTGAAATCCGTGGAGCCCTATCCAGGCTTAGGGATCACTAACTAGAAACAAATGGTTATTTCCTGGAATACCAGAGCAGAACGTGTCCCTCTAGATATCAAAGACCTGATCAAAGTGAGGTAGGAGAAACGAAGGACTCCATAAAAAGCTGCTTTTGCTCCTTTTCCTGCTTCTCTTGCTAGGACCTGCACCCTGACCCCCCCTCACACATGCCTCGTAATGCAAATAGTGTCCGTCTTCCTTGGAAGGGACAGGGAGTTAATGATTTCTCTAGAACAGATAACATCTAAGGAAGGACAAGGTAAGAATGACGGGACTAAGTTACCATGTGCGCACTCCAGGCCACCAGCAGCTAGACATCTCTAGGCCAGGGCCCCCTGGCTCCAGGGACTAACCCTTGGGCCCTCGTCTTTGTTCTAACCAGTTCTGGGATGCCTGAGGGGACATAAACACCAGACCATCATCCTCAATAAAAACCCAAGACCCAGAATGAAGACGAGACTCATGCTCCTTTCCTTTCCAAGTGTCTCAGCACTCCATCTGTATCTGCCGTCTCTATATATCTTCAGTAAACTCTGCTCTCACCTCCTGCTGGTTCTCGTTTGATGTCCATCCTGGGAGAAGCCACTGACCCTCTTGGCTGGTCCCCTGGGACCCTCTTGGGTCCTTGGACCTGGCCTGCTGCCATTAAAAGGAACATAGCTCCAAAGGCAAGAAGCAGCTCTAACAACAGGCAGAGAAAGTTTGGCAACCATGTAAAATAAAAGTTGATTTAAAAAAATTTTTTTTTAAGTAGGCATGGATCCATGCTCAATGTGGGGCTTGAACTCATGGGCCTGGGATCAAGAATTGCACACTATCAACTGAGCCAGCCCAACAGGGACCCCAACAATGGAAATATAAGTTTAAAGCATAACATAAGAGAAAAAAACCACAACTTTTTAAGGCCCGAGTCTTACTTTGCACTGGCTACCTCCTAAATGTTTGTGGCGGGATGTAGCCGAAGATTTCTTCATGTGACAAATCACTTCTCACCTGGTCATGAGGTTGGGGCTGAGCAACCTCTGCTCCCGTATTATCTCTAATTGTTGGAGACTTCACCCCAAAGAACCCAGGGACACTAAACAGCCACCTGGCTTCGGTCAGCTTGCAATACTGGCTTTTAGGCTTTTTGCCCTGAGACACATTCTAGAAATGTGCCTTCCCGGGTGCAAAGCTTTCCAGTTGGGTTTGCCGGAAGACATCCCTCTCCTTCAGGAACTCCCTGTTCCTCGGTGAAGAGGCAGACTCACCATGAAGCGGTCGCAGGAAGGTTCTGGGGGAGCAGAAGGGGTGCTCTCATACAAGGGGTTGGGTATATTCTCAGGCTGCTGCTTGCCAAGAGCCGCGACATCGATATCCTCCTCCGACTGCTCCGAAAGACGAGAGACAAGCACAGGCTGACAGATGTCCCCAGGGCAGGAGTGGCTCATTCCCACTGGCAGGTAAAGCAAGCCATGCCCACCCCTCAAGTGCTGGGCTCAGTGCCTTCATACGTCCATCCAAGCGTAACCGCCACAGATATCCGCACACAGGGGTGTCCATCCGCCCTCCGACTTCCCCAGAGGTGTCCTCATGCCCGTGCCCACCGGACCCAACCCCAAGCAGGGTAACTGCTCTTCTGACTCCCATCACCCTGGAGTGGCTCTGCCTGTCCTTGAACTTAATATGAAAGGCTCCGACAGCGCGCACACTGTCGGTAGAGATGCTGGAGCTTGTAAATCGGCGGGTGCTCTGCTAGGAGGGAACGGTCGGCTGCCGGGGGAGGCGCATCTGGGGGAGGCGGCTGGACGAGAGGCTGGGCTGGGGGATGGCGCACAAAGCACAGAAGGGAGGGTGTCCAGGGCTGTGCTGCGGCCACGGCCGGTCCCCAGGGGTCCCCCTGCTGGGCCAAGACCTGCTGACCTACATGTGAGCTCAACAGTTCAAATGGGGACGAACTTTGAGGCCGCCTGCAGAGTGAGGCCGGACCGTGCGGGTCCCCGGCCCTGTCCTGCACCCTCAGGGTCAGTCAGCCTTGAAGCCGCCGCCAACCAGAGCAGGCGCCTCTCTCCCGAATCCTCCACGGTGAGGGTGCTTCTGGGCCCCCGGGGAATGTGCCTCCAAGCCAAGCCCCCACCTCCTGGGTGAGCTCTGTGAAGCGGCCGGTCAGGGCCTGGGCTCCACAGAGGGCTCTCCCCCATCACCATGTTCCCATGTCTCTCTTACCTCAAAATGCTGGAAGCCAGCCGCTCTCCGGTTTAGCCGGAAGTAAGAATATGCAGCCAAAGCGGCGGCTCCAAAGACCAGGATGGTGGCAAAGAATATCCCTGTTCCCACGCCGGTGTGGACTGAAGCCTGCACGCAGAAAGGGGAGGGGGTGATACTTAAACCTGGTGCCTAGCCAAGAGAGGAGTGCTGGCCCGAGGCATCTGGGGCTGGTTGGGATAAGAGGAAGGATAAGATAGGTAACACGTAGTTAGCCTTTCCTACCACCAGGGGCTGTCTAAGCCCCTTCCATGGCATAATCCAGTTAAACCTATAATAGCCCCAAGAGATAGGGACATGTATTACTGTTTCCATTTTTGTATGGGGCAACTGAGGCCCAGAGAGGGTAAGTGCTTTGCTCAATATCACACAGCCAGTGAGGAGGAGAGGTAGGTGGGCTCTGAAGCCAGCCTAGCTTTGGAGCTGGAGCACTTATGCTATGGAAATTTCCAGAAGCCAGCTGGGCTCACCCCTCCCTCACACTTTTAGAAAGCAGAAAGAATACTAACAATATCAACAAACCCACCCTCCTATAGCCTGCCATACTGTGTACCAAGGACTGTCCAATTTATCGACTCCCAAGGACGCAAGGGGTGGCATTACGACCACCCATTTTGCAGAAGAGAAAAATGGGGCTCAGAGACTTGCCCAAGGTTGTACAGCTAATGAAGTGGAGGAGACAAACCAGAGCTCAGGATTTCTTACTCCCCTTCCAGTGGCTTCTCTACTGGCCCATTCACTCAACAAATATCAACCGTGGTGGGTGTTGTGTTACTAAGGAGCAGGGGTCGGATAAGCCAGAGCCTCACATCTCTGGGGCCAGCTGCTGCGGATGTAGATGTGGGAGGCTCCTCCCATCTCCGGAGGACAGGAGACAAAACTTCTAGCTACAGTTTGCCTTTTGGGGAGTGGACATTGGACCCCCCCAGCAGGAGCCCTGGATACTCACCACTGGGGCAGGGGGTGCTTTTAAAGGCCTGGAAATGACATGAATGATCCCATTGGAGGCAAAGATGTCCCACTGCAGAATGGCCCTTCCATCCACAAACCTGGTCTCCTGGGGAAACGAGAGGGGGCTGGTGGAGGTCTGTGGCCATCTGCCTCTTTTCCCCATGTGGGCAACTCCTTGATGGAAGAAGTTGCTCAGTTTCTCCTAGGTCCTGCAGTCCAGGGGTCAGGCCTAATGTTACCAATAGGCAGCACAGGACTTCTGCTCTCATCTGGACAGTCCAGAACACATTAGTTGCCCTTGGGCCACAAGGCAGATTGAAGAGGTGTAGGGAACCCAAGGGGCCATTCTGTCCCACCAACTTGTCTACCAGATGAGAGTTCAAAAGGAAAATGGCTTCTCCAGGATCACCCAGATGGCAAATGGCCAACCCTAAGCCTCTGGACTTTGGATCCACTGCTCTGAACATCCCATGAGCTGTTAGAAAATGGATTTTTAAGGGATCTCATCCCTTGCTAATCAAAGCATGATCTACTGCCTTATGGTTGTGGGCATCACCCGAGAGGTCATTAGAAATACAGACCCCAAGGTCCTCATACTCCACCTGCTGAATTATGATCTGTATTACAACAAATCTCTAGCTGATTCAAATGCATGTTAAAATTTGAGAAATACTGGTCTAAACCACTAATCTTCAATAAAAGAAATCATCGATCGGGTAAATATTAAAAAGTAATACTCATTTGGCACTTGCTACCAGTCACGGGCTATTCTCACATGCCACAAGCATGGAGTCACTGAATCTTTACAAGAGCCTATGATTCTGGCATTGTGGTTGTTATGGTCATCACGGCCACCACCATCACCATCAAGATCATCATCGCCATCACCATCATGACCATCACTGTCCTCATCCTAACGATCATCGTCAATATCACCATGACTGTCATCACCAGTAGCATCACTGCCACAGTCACTGGGAAACAGAGGAAGAGGACCAGAAAGCTTTAAACATGGTTTCATGTCAAGTTCCTCACTCATCATTACCAGTTTCTGGAGCTGGAGGGCACCAGTGGTTTACTCCCCAGCGGGGTAGGGGCTGCCTAACAGCTTGGTGTGCTACAGTGTGCAGCTAATACCATCCCCTGACTGCAGGTTTAGCATTTACTTTCACATTATAATAGCTGCCATCTATTAAGCACCTACTGTATGCTAAGAGCTTTGCATATATTCTTTCCAGTTCTGCCAGTAAATCCAGAAGATTTTTCATACCGGCTGTTGCTGGTCCTGGCTGGAGGTGATGAGCAGCTGGCTTCCCAGCTTAGTCTGCAGGACGGTACCGTTGACAAGGTCGTTGTAAAAAAAGACGCTGACATTGGTGAGGTGGTGCTCAATGTCCCGCCCAGACAGCGTCTGAGAGGAAAGGAGAAACGTAAGAATGGTCTATAGAAGCCAGGCAATTTTATTTTAAATGAAGGGGAAAAAAAAATCACTTCTCATGGCCTTCTGCATCCACGTGGAGAGAAGGAATGTCAAGTTCTCTCAGGCGCACCTCTAGCTAGCTCGTGGCATTGAGAGTCATCTTCGTGAAGGGTGGGTCTCGAGTGGGCAACCGTGGGCAGAGGTCCCGCTCCTCTCAGCCCCCAGATGGGGCAGGGCTGGGGGCTGCCAGAGCCTGCGGTCAGCCACCTGTGTGGAACTGCCATCTCTTTGCACGTCCGGATGTGGGGAAGGCTAGTGTGGTGGACTGACTGCACCCGGGGCTCTGCTGCTTCACCCCTCCTGCATTTGTCCCTTTGCCGTGTAACTCTGAGTGCTTCCCCCTCGGACTTTGGGCTCAGCTGTGTGACCTGTTGGCCCAGTGGCCTGTTAGCCAATGTGACCAAATGGGGGCTGGTTCCTAATTACCACTTGCTTCCAGCGCCACTGGAACGTGTCTGGCTAGCGTGCGGGGGACGGGAGGCCTCCGTGGTGGTCGGCCAGGCCGTCACAGACCCGTGAGCAGGCCTGGCCAGGACCTCGATGGCCAGCGGATCTACAGATGTGTGAACCGGGTACCTGCGGAGCCACTGAGTTTTGGGGTGACTTGTGGTGACAGATCGCGGATCCTGTCGAAGCGCGCGTCTGAGGCACAGGCAGCAGGCCCCTGGCTCACCTGGTTCTCCCCCAGCCCGCTGTTGTGTGGCACGAAGAGGGTGCTGCGGATCGACAGGTCCGTCAGGTGGTTCAGAAACGCCCGGCCTCTGGCTGAGTTGTTGGAATAGGCCAGCACTCCCTGGGGAGAGGAAAGGGTGGTCAGCTCTGCTGTGCGAGGGCTGGGGCGGCGGGAGGCTGTCGTGGGAGGGGTCGCGGCACCACCCATCCGGGAATGTTCCTGACGCAGGCCCCACCTCCCGCTGCCCCTCATCTGCTGTTTCTTCTGTTGCCTCGTGGGGGAGTTTGAGGAGCATTTTTCTTGCCTCAGGGAATCCTGCCGTCCTAAGCGACAGCCTCATCACAGAATCACGACCATCTTAACAAGGCCGCCTGGGTAGTCCTTCGAAATCTAAGTCAAATCTTGAGTCTTCTCTTGTCAAAACCTTGCAATGGCCTGCACCACACTCAGAGGAAAACCAAAGGCCTTACAAGGAATGGCCCATGAGGCCCAGACCACCTGGACCCTCTTGCTCTGCTGCCCCTGGGCCCTGCTGGCCTCTCTCTCCCTCACTCGGCTCCGGCTGCACTGGCTTCCTTGGCGTTCTTCAGACTTGAGGGGCCACTCTTCCCTTTCATCCTGCCTGGTACGTTCTTGCCCCACACCTGCATCGCTAACTCCCTTGTCTCTGTTCACTTTTTCCTCAGGTGTCTTCTCACCAAGGCCATCCCTTATCACCCTGCAAATTGGGAACCCTGTGGTGGCACCCCTCTCTCTCCCTACTCCACCCTTCCTCTCTCCACCCCTCCCCCCACAGTACATATAATCACCTCCTAGCATTCACTACTATGTACTTATTTATTCTGTTTATTATTTGGTGTGTCTATTTTGTTCATGGATATATCTCAAGCATATAGTAGGTGCTCAATGAATACTTGCTGAAACGGCTTAAGATAGCTCACTACCCAGTTCGACTTTGTCGTTGCGTGGACAGAGCCACTGAAGTCAGGCCTCACTGAATTAATCTTCTCAGGGGCACACTGCCAGTGGGTCTTGTTCTGACAGTTTTTATCTGAAATGCTGACACAAGCCAAGGTTCACATGCAGAAACCCCAGTTTAAGTGTTTGTCTTTAGTGTGTTTACGGTAACTCTGAATTTTAGAACAGTTAGATGGATGCTTTGGGTTGGTGGATAAAGACTCACCATTTTGGAATCTTTGGTTTAACTTCTGCCCTGATCCTGCAAGTCCTATACTTATGCCCAGTCCCCTCTCCTTGGCTGTGCCCTTGACCTTGGTAAGCCTCAGTGTCTTTATCTACAAAATGGGGATAATAGCAGAAGTGACATCATCAGGTCACATGAGAATTTATTCCTAGTAACAAGTGTTTATTGAGCGCCTACTATATGCCAGTGACAAGGCAGGGAAAATCCTTTCCCTTAGGGAGCTTACATTCTGTGGGCTGAGTTATAAGTGCTCTGAAGGGGTTCATGCATGCACAGTGCAAAGGAAATGCTCAAGAAATGTTATTCTTCTTGTAGTTATGGTCATTGGCTCAGTTCTCTGATTGGTCAGCACCAAATCCTTCTCTAGCTGGAGCTTTCTCTTCACGAGGCACAATGTGTAGAGTATTGAACTGACTGAAAGGGCAGTGCTAGGGGTAGGTTGACGCCATGTTGATAACTCTCTGATCACCAGGCCGACCCAGCTAACTGTGCCCCACCCAGTCAGCGAAGACCAAACAGCATCTCATTCCTGCAGATCAGACTCTTAAACTGCTCTGGATGCAAAAAGAGATGCTACTCAGCCCCAGTGTGGCCGTTCCTGCGTGCGGGCCACAGGTCAAAGTGCTTTCATTACCACAATGATGCCAGGAGGCTGGGGGTATCATCCTCTCCATTTTACTGGGGAAACTGAGGCCCAGAGAGGGAAGTAACTTGCCGAAGGTGGTGTGACAGGCGACAAACCCCAGCTTCAAATTCAGGCAGTGTGGTCCTCCGCCTGTGCTCTTACCCATGACTGTGAACCTGGGGTTTCTTTCAAGGACTCTTTCCAGAATCACTGCCTTGAGGCAAGCACCCCCTCCCCAAGGCAGAACCAAGCAGGCGGGGTCCAGGGTACGCACCGTGAGGAAGTTCGTCAGCGAGGGGGAAGACATCAGGACCTGCAACAGGTTGCCGCTGCACGAGAAGCCATCTCCCACGTAGCCCACCTTGCAGGTGCAGTTCACATCTGGAAGGCAGAGGCACACAGGGTTCCACTCCAGTGAAGGAGGGGCCTGGGCTGCTCCAGCTCACCCCTGGAGGTTGGCTGGCCAGGCTGAGGATTGCTCAGCAGCTGCGGGGCCTGGAATCTGAAGCGTAGCTGGGGTCGTTACCTTTCATCCGATAGCAGAAGACATCCCACATTTCACTCTTGTTGTTTCTTTGTCCATAATCTATTATTCCAACAATGCCAGAGCCACAGTTCTGGGAGGCATAGGCTGTGGGGTAGGCCACCCGCCCACTCTCCAGCCAGCCTGCTGAACAGAGGTGGTACTTGGCCTGGAGGGACACAGACATGGCCATGGATCAGCTACAATTTCATATCTGGTGTGGGCTCCTTTAGTTCATGTCTGATTCTCCCATTACACTATAACCTCCGTGAGTCAGGGATATGGCTCATTTTGCCTACTGTGCCCCTGTGCCTGGAACATAGTAGCTGCCCATTAAGTTTTTCTTGATTGATTCATTGAACAGATGAAGGTGGTACCCTTTTTTCGTTTGATGCCCAAGTCCTTCACACTCATTTCTCTTCTATCTGTTCTCGAATTAAATTTACTCTTACCTGTCTACTCCTGGGTGCAAATTCTGATGTTTATGCATTGATAAAACTCAGATTTTCATCACCATCACCACCATCACCATCAATATCACCATGATCATACTGTCATCACTATCATCATCACCATCACTGTCATCACCATCATCATCATGACCATCATTATCACCATGATCATCACTATCATCACCATCACTGTCATCACCATCATCACATCACCATCACTGTCATCACCATCATCATCATGACCATCATTATCACCATGATCATCACTATCATCACCATCACTGTCATCACCATCACCATCGTCACCATCATCATCACCATCACTGTCACTACCATCATCACCATCACCACCACCACCACCATCATCATCATCACCATCATCGTAATACTTATTGAGAGCTTACTCTGGGTCAGGTTCTATTGTAAGGGCTTTCCCTGTGTCAGCACTTTTAACCCTCACACCAACCCTACAAGGTAGAAACTTAAAAAAAAAAATCCCTATCATATAATTGACAAAACTGAGGCAAAGAGGAGTTAAGTAACTTGCTCAAAGACGTACAGCCAGCAAGTGGTTAAGCCGAGATTCAAACCTGAGCAGTCCATTCCAGAACGCTTAATGTTAAAAACTGAGTGTACCAGTCACTGTGCCCTAATACCTTTAGTCCTATACAAACATGCCAAGTAGGACAAAGGTTTCCATGGCCTCATCAAGGCCACAAAATTGGCAAGCAGGAAAGCAAAAATTCAGACCCTCCAATATGCTGGGGCCTGGCATCAGAGGTTTTGTTCCTTGGTATATAAATGCCAGGTCTGAAGGAAAGCAGAGACCAGATGGTGAGGGACACTGGAGGAGCGGCCTTAGAATCACACCGTGTAGGCAGTCACCTCCTCTGCACCTGCTGAGCAATCACTAGCCGGTAACTCCAAGGTGCTGGCCTTTCCGAACAGGCACGGCTTCTGGTTTTCGGAGCCAAGAGTGTAGCCTTCGCTAGAGCTCCATCTCCTGCCCGGTTGCAGCCGAGAGTTGGAGCAATCCCCATTTATGACCTTCACATGTCCTCCAGACTTTTCAGAGACCCTCGGCTGTTTTGTGGGTTCAGGGAGATCCTAGGTCTATGGTGATGGATCTCTTTCTGGCTTTCAGCTGTGACGCATGCACTCCATCTGTGCTTCTGCCTTGGCAGTTGAATGTCATGGTAGAGAAGAGACTTTTGGAGTAAAGCCTACATTTGAATATTGGATCTGCCTCCTCTTGTCTGGGTGAGCCTGGGCACATTACTTAACCTTTCAGAGCCTCAGTTCCCCCATATGTAAAATGGGAATAGTGGCACCTACTTCTGGGGATGTTGAAAGGATGGACAGTGTTATCAACAAAGCACGTGCACAGTGCCTGACACACAGTACATGCCCAATGGATGTGATGAATTGATACCATTGCTCCAGGAGCACCCTCCTTTCCCTCCTAGAAGGCAGCGGCCCAGGTCTCCCTCGGTTAAGAAGAGGCTGCACCCTGTCCCCTGCAGACCCTGCCTGCGTGGGGCTGACTAACTGGGGACCACCTTCTGGGCGTAGGAGAGCTGGTTGTAGGTTGCCATGCTTGCCGCCTCGTTGGCGCAGGCCTCTCTGGCTTTGTCAAAGGTCAGCTTGTACTGGCCCAGTGGGGAGCGGAGATGGAACACTCCGACGGTGGTATCTAGAAGGGAAAAGAGAGCAATCGTCCAGGTCAGCCCGCCTGGTTGGCAGGGCTCCTGGCAAAGGACTGGCAAAGCAGAAGGCGAGCTGTATCCCAGGTGCCTCGGAGAGCCACTTCCCTTCTAGGTAGACTGAAGCACATCATGTAAAATATTTCTTTTCTCAATATACAAACAGCACATGTTATTATAGAAATTTGGGCAATCCATCAAAGTAAGAAAAGAAATAAAAATCACCTATAATCTTACTCCCCAGAAATAATCATTACTCCAGAGCTAACATTTTGGTGTACTTCCCCTAAAGAAGTTTTATTTTCCATTTTGGTAACTTCTTATTTTGACATAATTTCATACTTTTAGTCTTTTTACCTCTTCCTTTACATGTCATATCCATTACAAACGTGGCAACATCCTGCATATAGAGTTTTTAGAAGTCTTGTTTTAAACTTAACATTGAATCATGGTTATTCCCCCATATTATAAATTTTCTCTGACAACAGGGTTTCCCCCTCAATACTTACAATCGAGTAATTTTTGTGAACTTTACAGCCATGACAAAATACTTGAGAGTTTTTGCCAAGGACCCTATGTATTCTGATTGCCACTCTGCCCTTAAAGTTTTCTTGCCATTTCTCCCCTAAGATACTGAAAGATTTGTCATTTTTTCCTGGCTCAAATCTTTTTTGGCCAATTAAATGCAGAGACCAGAAATAGTTTAAGAACAGAGTTACATTTTTACATTGTCAAGTTCATTTCCAAATGCCACTAAAAGGTCACTTTATACACCAAAAAAGAGCTTAGTT
This sequence comes from Ailurus styani, assembly GCA_002007465.1. Taxonomy (NCBI): domain Eukaryota; kingdom Metazoa; phylum Chordata; class Mammalia; order Carnivora; family Ailuridae; genus Ailurus; species Ailurus styani. The sequence continues at coordinate 1,521,501 of LNAC01000301.1, forward strand.
CAAGATCTTTCTTTGACCAGAGTCCAGTAGAACATTCCGCAGGTTGTATGATCCTGTGAGCCCTACCTGAAATGCAGACACTTACCAGCGTAACAGTTTGGGGAAGGATGGATAGATGTTTTTCCTTGTCTTCTTGCTAAGGCAACATGATTCTTAATAGGGCATTTGAGTGGATGTGTAACAGTACGTCTGATCATGCTTGACTGTTAGATATGTGTTATTTTTAATCTTTTATGACGCGAAGCAATGCTGAGATGGTATGTTTATCTTTATTACCTTCTGAGATTGTGTGTCTATTGGATGGGTTTCTTGAAATGGAGCTGCCAAGTCTCAGCGTGAATTATTTTAAAGCTCTCTGCACACAGTGTCCAATTGGTTGCCAAAAAGGCTGTACCATTTTGCCCTCCTCTGAACTGGAAGAGAAGCCACTTCCTCCTGAGTGCGGCGTGGCTCTGGAACCATGCCCACAGGCAAAGCTGGGGTCTGATCCCAATGCCATCCTGTCTAGCTGAGGGTAACCACTCAGCTTCAACAGAGGCTGGGTCCAGTTATGATGCCCGGTCACTTAGTAACACTCCCAACACTTTCTTAGCGTTCATGAGATAGCAGAAGAGAAGAGCCCCCCAGAAAAGAGCCAAATAGACTTCCACCTGTGAGTCAGCTGTGGGAACAAGCAGGAAAGGCTGAGTGGACTGTGCCCTGAAGAAGAAAACCAAGCACTTTCTTGACTTCATACTCTTTGAGGCAAATGACTCACAGATCAACATCCCTGGTCCCAGCTGCTCATTTCGGCTCCCATCCTAAATAGCAACTGCCTATAGAATCCTTCTGCTTGGTAGCCTCACCTTGAACATGGAACGTCCCCAACCAAGCTTTCAAATGTTGCACCATATTCTCTCCCATCTGCTTTAGCCTAACCACCACCGGGTTTGCTCTCTTGAGATAGAAACCTTATGTGATTGACTTATCCTCACCCTCTCTGCCCATAGGGGTGCCTTGGGCTCACCCTTCTTCTTTGTTGAGATCTTGACATCTTTTGAGTCTCCACTGTAGTCCTGGGCCTCTATTAAGCTTCTCTGATGATTTCCTCTCTCACCTTACCTAGAGATCTTTCCATCTCTGACAATTCTTCAAAATAATTTTTTTATAGTGGTAAATATACATACCATATAATTTACTTTTTTGACCACATTAAGGGTACATTTCAGTGGTATTAAATAGATTTACAGGTTATACAACCATCACCACTATCCATTTCTGGAATGATTCCATCATTGCAAACAGAAATGTGGTCACCATCACATTGTGACTCTGCTTCCCCCTCCTCACAGCCCCTGGTAGCCTCTACCCTACTTTCTGTCTCTATGAATTTGCCTATTAGAGATCCCTTGCAATGTCCATAATATTTGTCCTGTGGTGTCTGGTTCATTTTACGTGGCATGTTTTCAAGTTTCATTCATGTTACATCACATGCCAGAATTTCCTTTGTTTTCCAGGATCAGATAATATCCCACCTTGTGGATAAGCTACAGTGTGTTTATCCATTCATTTGTTGATGGACACTAGGGTTGTTTCCACCTTTTGGTGAACATGGGTGTACACATATCTGTTTGAGTCCCTGATTTCAGTTCTTTTCTATTCTTGCTTTCATTTTTTTTAAAGATTTTATTTATTTATTTGAGAGAGAGAGAGAGAGAGAGAGCATACGAGAGGGGGAAGGTCAGAGGGAGAAGCAGACTGACTCCCCGCTGAGCAGGGAGCCCGATGTGGGACTCGATCCCAGGACTCCAGGATCATGACCCGAGCCGAAGGTGGTCGCTTAACCAACTGAGCCACCCAGGTGCCCCTACTCTCTCCCATTTCAGTTGAACCATCAGCACGAGATAAACTGCAGTCCTCTGTTCTGTGACTTGCCTTTCCTTGTCTTATCAACTTAAGAAATGTTTCCTGCTACACTGGGAATCCCCTTGCAAGGAGACAATGTTATATATCCGGTGTATCTTCCTTGCTTACACTTCTATCTCATCCCCGAAAGGGATGTGAAGTGTGTTAGGATCTGGCCCATGTTATGGACTGCATGTTTGTGTCTCCCCAGATTCACGGGCTGAAACTCCCAGTGTGTTGGTATTAGGAGGTGGGGCTGTTGGGAGGTAATGAGGTCATGAGGGGAAAGCCCTCTTGCATGAGGGGTGTGTGTGTGTGTTTAAAGTAATCTCTATACCAACATGGGGCTCAAACTCACAACCCCGAGATCAAGAGTGGTACACTCCACCACAGCCAGGTGCCCCAGCTTAGTGCCCTTAGAAAAGGGACTGCAGAGAGCTTCCTAGCCCCGCCGTGTGAGGACACAAGAAGACAGCAGTCTCAGCCTGGAAGAGGGCCCTCCCTAGAAGCTGGCCATGCTGGCACCCTGATCTTAGACTTCCAGAATCCAGAATGGTGAGAAACACATTTCTGTTGTTTTTAAGCCACCCAGTCCACGGTAGCAGTCCGGATGGGTTAAGACAGTATGTAACAGGTGTTAATTCAGTAGTTATTGAGACATGTAAAAACCACCTCACTAGAATTCCCATGTCTCTAAAACAACCCCATCCCAGTCAGAGACACCCAATAATCTTGATTGCCATAACACGTAACGCCCCGAGTCGCTCTCTGAACCACTGCCGTCCCTCCCTGCCCAGGCTCAGGATGACCTTTCTGGGTCATTTGTGGATTTCCTTCATGAGGCTTTAAGATGTCCTATCACCTGCGCCTCAGCACTTCCCATTTGGCTTTTCACTTTGCCGTGTGTTGTGATTCCTAGTTTTATGATACTCGTGGGTTTATTATAAGCCATTTGGGTCTGCCTTATATCACCATACATGCCGATCAATGTGTATCATCAAAAAGAACTGCTCGGAAGCTGGAGCTACATGTGGCAGGTGCTTCCTCTCTGTTATTTAAACCCTCGACAATGCTCCTTAGATTCAATTCCAACCGATGGTTGCTAAGCAACTCAGGGACAGCATGTTATCAGGAAAGTTCACGATGGATGACCTTTGAGCTCCCTCCTGGTTCTAAGGCTCCTGGTCCTGACGAATTATTCCAGCCCTCTGCTACCGAAGCCCGCTACCTCCTGGGCACTGCGCCCAGGGCAATGCATGGGCACGCGTGGGCTGTTTGCCCTGGGTTTTAATTCTGTTCCCCTTTGCTCTTACACAAGTCCCTTCCCCAAGCCAGAAGGCCATCAGCCCCCAGCCACACTGACCTTGGAAGTGGAGGTCGGCACAGCTGGCATCGGCGTGGCACTGCCCGTTGTCCTGCAAACAGCGGTCGACGGGCAGCTGCTCCGGCTCACAGTCTATCCCGTCTCCCACGTAATGACTTTTACATTCACACTTGTGCTTGCCCTGTGGGGAGAGCCGAAGAGATGAGAAGCCCCTTTTCTAGGACCCCAGGGCCCGTACGTGCTCTGCAGGCTCCCACCCAGCACAGGAGATGCTCTGAAGCACCAGGAAAATGCCTCACCTAGAAACTGGCAATTAAGGCACTGCCACGTCTCATGTTTGTACAGACTCATGACGAAATGCCATCTCGGCTCACATGTTGCTTCCTCGGAGAGAGCGTCCCTGACCCGTTAAATAAAGCAACTCTCCCCACCCCCCCGCCTTCTCGCACACTGGCCCAATTTATATTCTGCCTTACTCTTGGTCAGGTGCTTGGAGCTTTCTGAAAGTATCTCATGCACCTGTTTCTGCACGGAGCATTGCAGGAAACCTCCCCCACAGGTTTCATTGCTGATCCCCGGCCCCCAGCAACAGCAGGCACATAGCAGGTGCCTGATGACCACTTGTCGAATCAATGTACGATCTCACTTATTCCCCGCAACAATTCTATGAGGGCGGCATTATTATTAGGCTCACCTGGCAAATGAGGAAATAGGGACTGGGAGAAATCAAGTAGCTGGCCCTGGGGCCACAGAGCGTAAGTGCGGGAGCTAAGACTCAGAGAGTGACTCTAAGCTCATACTTAGGACCATAATGGACATTATCTCCTACCAACTTCTCTCCCCAACAGATAAACCGGGCACCGGGGCACTGATCCCATTCTAAAAAGACTTGAATGGGTGCCCACACCTGCACTTTCCCCCTGCTTCTTGCTGACATTTTTTGTTTTAATAAACTTTTTACCTTGGATAATTCTAGATTTTGAGGGGAGTTGCCAAGATAGCAGAGAGAGTTGCCATATACACTTCACCAGATTCCCCTATGTTACCTAATCATAGTACCTTTGTCAAAACTAAGAAATAGGGGCACCTGGGTGACAGTCGATTAAGTGTCTGCCTTTGACTCGGGTCCTGATCTCGGGATCCTGGGATCGAGTCCCATATCAGGCTCCCTGCTCAGTGGAGAGTCTGCTTCTCCCTCCCCTCTACCTCTATCCCTTGCCCCACTCTCGTGCTGTGCTTGCTCTCTCTCAAACAAACAAACAAAAAAAACAAACCAAAAAAACCAAAACCCAAAAAACAAAAAAACCCCAAAACCACTAAGAANGGAGAATCTGCTTCTCCCTCCCCTCTACCTCTATCCCTTGCCCCACTCTCGTGCTGTGCTCGCTCTCTCTCAAACAAACAAAAAAAAACAAACCAAAAAAACCAAAACCCAAAAAACAAAAAAACCCCAAAACCACTAAGAAATGAATGGTGGCACATTACTATTAACTAAACAATAGATTATATGTGGATTTCACCAGTTTTCCTCCTCATGTCTTTTTCTGCTTAGGGTGCCACTTGGCATTCAGTCTGCAGACTTAACAAGATGTAGAGTGTGGTGGGAAGGAAGCTGAGGAGGAGGCTGAACGGCAAACAGAGTGAAGCGAGGCTGAGCAAGGCACAGAACTGCTCCGAGGTTTCCCGGGGGCAAGAGAGACTCACCGGGCCGGTCATCTTGCAGGTGGCATGCTCATGACACCCACCGTTGAGGCCATTGGCGCAGGGGTCTATCTCTGTGCAGCTGCGACCGTCCCCCTTGTAGCCCTTTGGACAGCTGCAGGACACCTTTGTGCCCTTCTGGGAACACCTGGCCACCTTCGCACAGCCCCCGTTGTTCTGTTTGCAGAAATCTACAACTGCACGAGCAGGAGGGAGAGGGCTTGTTGAACCACTGTCTGTGGACTGTGGGCTTCAGATGGGGGTATGGGTCACCCCGGGATCGGTGGCATTGGGAAGGAAATGGGCCCCAGCATGTTGGGGTCTTCTCTCCCCATTCACTAGAGCCCTGGGGCTAGCCTCTGTGAACACTAGAATCCTGTGGCGGATGGCCTCCGAGACCAGGCCTGATGACCCGTGCACCTCTGAAGCCTTTGTCACATACCTCTGGGCTCCACTTGGTAGTTTTCTGAATGAGTTTGGGTTTTTAATATTAGGCAGTTGTGTGTGTGTGCGTGTGTGCATGTGTGTGTTTGTGTGTTTGCATGTGTGTGGAGTGTGTGCATGTGTTTTTTACGTGTGTGTGTGGAGTGTGTGTGTGTGTGTGTGTGTGTGTGTGTGTACATACTTTTGAGCACTTCATGAGATGGGCATCGGTACCCCCATTCTACAGATGAACACACTGAAACCCAGGGAGTTTAACTCCCTTGCCTCTGTGATAATGTGGTGGGGCAGGGATTTAAACCCAGCCTGGTCTGACTCCCAAAATCCATGCTTTCCCCACTGTGTTGTGCTACCATTAGGACCTTTGTTTTCACATTCTCCCAAATTTCAACCCAATACTAGATTAGCTCTAGCCTCAGCAGCACCTGGAAAGCCATCCGATTTCTCCTGCCTGGTTCTTGCCTTGAGTCAGGGCAGCCACTTGAGATTTTGAGAGAATAAACATGAGGACAAAAGGCCTCAGCCTAAGGACAGTAGAGTGGAAAGACAGAACCTGGGTCTTTGCTGCCATTGTTGATCAGTGACCTACTTCTGGACTGCCTTGTGGCAGATTACAAAAGAGCAGGTATAGCGAGATCTCATTTCTGTAAGGAAACTATGTATCTTCATTTATGTATTTATGCATGAAAGAAGTTAGAAAGTACATGCGGCTTAGGCTGGTAGGTTTCTCCCCATATCTATTGTCTCCTTTTTCTAGAGTAAGAGATTTTTAGCTGGGCTTATGGTTGCCTAAATGAAGACTACATTTCCCAGGCTCCTTTGCAACTAGGCATGACAGGTGATGGGGCCCCAGCGGATGCCGTGGGAACAGACACAATTTTTAATGACTTCTAGGTGCATCCTTAAAGGGAAGGTGGCAAACCTCCTTCGCTTTCCCTATCCTGCTGCCTGGGATGTGCTGAATGACCATGTCAAGCCAGGGAAGTGAATGATGGCAGAGCAACAAGATAGAAGGAGTCTGGGCTCCCAGATGTCCTTTCACAGTTATGTTAGCTTTCGATGCCTCCATTCAAACTACTGTATGAGATAAAAAATAAACATCCAAACATTTGCCTTGTTTTTGCCACTGTTCCTTTGGGTCTCTGCATGGTTGAACCTACATCTTAATTACTAAAGACAGACATGGCAATGGGCAGAGGGATCCAGCCAACTGATGAGAGTAACTGCTGTTTTTTTTTTTTTTTAGTACTGTAATGTATTTTCTGAAAAAAATTTTTTTTCAGTAATGCTGGATTCCCTGTAGAGTTACAAAAACACTATACAATAAAGTTCATCACTTTGAGTGTGCAAAGTGATTTCAGAACAATGATCTGGGAGGTGGGCAGGTCAGGCATGAGCAAACCCACTTATGAAACTGAATCACAGAAAGGGTAGGTATTGGGAAAATGGCCCAGGCAGGAGTGGAAGGGTCAGGATGAAGTCCAGCTCTGCTCCTGTCCCATTTCATGCTTGCACCAACGGGACCTACCTGTGCATGTGATTCCGTCCCCTTCATAATTCAGGTTACACTCACACGTGTTGTTCTCCTTACAGGTGGCATGAGCAGAACAAGAAGGTGTGCACACAGGGGGCAAGGCTGCAAACAAAGAGGTCACCATTTATGCTGTACCTGAGGTGTGAGGTCTTGGAATGCACTGAGACTCACTGTCTGGCCTGTCCCCGTGTTTCAGAAGTTCCCTCTTCCAGCGGGAGGGTAGGGTGATTTGCTAAGATCCTCCCAGCTTTGAGATTCTGAGATTCCAGAATAACTCTGTAATATTAACATATTAACTCTGCAATGTTATTCAGATTAAACTGTAATATGTCACCTTGATGGGCAACTAGTTAAAACTTGATACCTCCACAAGGATACATTTGGCAGATTAGCTCTTTGGCCCTACAGTCATGGGGTCCCCAAAGGAGATGATTGGATTGGATTGGAGGGGAAATTCTGCAGGCTTCTGAGGACACTGCTCAGCTTGGGAGAAGTCAGGAGCTCTGGTGAGTGAATGGGGTGGCCCCATCAACAGGCAGCACAGAGCCATGGGGTGGTCAGGGAGGAGGGGAGGTATGGGAATGGGAGCTCAGGGATTCTGGAATCTCGGGTTATTTAAGCCCAGAGGGAGAACTTAGTCATGCCCTCCTGTCCCCAGGGGTTCACAGTGAAAATTCAACCTTCACTTCTCCAAACTTCCACCAGAACTCAAGGCTCAGGGTGTACAGGGCGCCTCAGAAAACTGGCTGCTCAGGAAGGATCTAGATCGTGATGATGAGGATCATGACCGACAACGATAACAGCAGCTCCTGTTAGCACCTGCACATGAGGGGCCCTTCGTAGCCACCATCTCTGACCCTCACAGCTCCTCCCCTGCGAATGGTTCATCAGGCCCTTCCTTTTGCGGGTGAGTGTCTCGAGGCCCAGACCAGGTGGGTTACCCTGGGCCATTCGCCTAGTAACTAGCAGAACCGGGGGTCAGACCCTGGACTCCACACAACTGTGAAACCTCTCCGTCTCTGTTGGCACATGTGTGGGCCCCGCACCGCAATCCTGAGGGATCACTCCTGCCCAACCCTGTATTGTCTGCCCAAGCTGGGTCCTTCTGTGATTGCACAGGACTGCATGCTGGTTTCGTGGGTTCGAGTTAAATCTTTTCAGCCAGTTTTCCCTCTAGTCCCCAAATATCCTGAGGCCTAGGGCCACATATCCAAATTGTCTTTTCCTTGTGGAAAACGAAACGCCTGCTTTGCTGTTTTTTTCAGGTGTCGCGCAGGCCCCCAACCTCAGCTGGAGGCTCTGGGAGGTCCCACGGCAGTGCAGTGCTGTGGGCAGCTGACCGCCTCCAGGACACACCTATCTGAGTGTCGCAGAATTGGCCTGTCCATCCCGTTTCGCAGAAGCACTGCCCGGAGCCCGTGGTGCCGTCATCACACTGTCCATGGGCTGAGCAGCCACAAGCTGTAAAGCAAATTGGAGGGGGATCGGAAATCAGTGATTAGGGATGGAAATCCCATCAGCCAGCTCACCGGCCACCTATTGGCTGTGCTGTCAGTGTGGGAGGATCGTGCTTAAGTCATCATTTTCATTCATTCATTTGAAAGAACGTAGTTGGTGGCTATCATGGGGCAGACATGAGTAGGCAATGAGCTTACAGTGGAAAACATAAAACATAAGGTTCCTGCTCTCATGGGGCTTCCAGTCTAGGAGTAACTGGCTTTTGAGTGTAATTATAAACATGCTGAGTGTTATAAACAAGTAGAGGGCGTCATAGGATATGTAACAGAATAGGAAGAGAAGAGAACCTTATCTGTGGTCTCCTAACCAAGAAGTCTATTTAACAGGGAAATCTTCATGATACGTACCAATTCTTTCTCTTCTTGCCACCTTGAGCACTATGCCCCTGGCCCAAGGCACCACCGGCTCTCACCTGGATTGCTGCCTTCAGTTCCCCAGAGCTGGCCCCGCTTCTGCTCTTGCTTTCCTACACTATGTTCTTCTTGGGGCGGCTGAAGCAACCCTTTCTAATCTGCTCAACGCACTCCTCCATTCACAGTCCTCCATGGGCCACCCATTACACTTAGAATAGACGAAGAGCTGTCTCTGGCCAGGAAGCTCTTACATTACCTGGCCCCTGGTGGCCTTCACATTTCATTTCCTTCCTCGCTTCCTCTCTGCCCACTCTGCTCAGCCACCACCAGTGCATGCCACGCCCACTTCTGGCTCAGGACCTTTGCACTGGCTCATTTCTCTTCTAGGAAAGCCATTCCTCTAGTCTGCGCTGCTCCGTATAGTAGCCCTTGCTACATGTGGCTGTGTAAATTTAAACTAATTAAAATTAAAAAAAAATCAGTTCCTTAGTCACACATTTTGAGTGCTCAGTGGCCACATGTGGCTGGTGGCTCCCATTTTCTGATATTAGAGTAATAGAGTATTTCCAGCGTGACTGAAAATTTGTTTGGGCAGAGCTGCCATTGGGGATCCTCATGCCTGCCCCACCTCTTTTCAGTCTCACCTCAGATATTCCCTGTGTGAGACGTCTTCTAAAACAGTGCCTCCCTGCCTTCCCCACCCCCTTCACCTGCTTCTTTTTCTTTATACCTTTATAACTATCTTTGTTTCCAAATGTATATTCCTTGAGAGTTGGGATTTGGCCCCCTCCCAACACCACTGTATCTCTACAACTTAGAACGATTCCTGGTTTTTGAGCAAGTCACTTCGCCCCTTTGTGGCTCAGTTTCCACATCCGGTAAGTAGGGATAATAACAGTACCTCCCACAAGTGTAGCTGCGAGGATTAAATGATAAAGCATACCTGCCTGGCACATAGTAGGTGCTCTGTAAGCATTAACTGTAAACACGAGCTCTCAGTATTAATAAAGACGCTAAATACATGTTGGTCGAATGACTGAGTGTTGTTCAGCCACAGCTTGTCTTGATGGCTGCAGGGGATGTGAATCTCACGTCTAGAGCTCAGGCTCTTTCAGTGGATGGTAACTGGGAGAATTAATTTTGATGGTATTCAGGGAGGGAAAAAGCAGGTCAAGGCAGACGGACGGGAGGTGGGGGGATGGGAGAGAGAGGAAGAGGGATGCTGCTGGGTCAGGCCGGAGATGTGGACAAGGACAGGGAGCGCAGGGCTGAACAACAGGCTAAAGCAGGGGGAGCGGGAGCCACGTACGCTGACAGTCAGGCCCGAATCTCCCCGGCAGGCACAGCTCGCACGCCGTCCCGTTGAAGCCGGTGTTACATCTACACTCGCCTATGCCTGCGTACTGATCAAGGCAGACTCCGCGGTTATTGCAGGGGGCATCCGCTCCTCCAGGGCAGGCTGGAACAGACGAGACAGCAGTGATTCAACAGTCTCCTGAGACCCAGAGCAGCTCAACACCTTTGTAATGTGAGGCTGATCAGCCCTCAGCTGCGGGGTTCATTTCCATTAACCTGGAGAGACCGTGGCCCTGGGGACACACCCACATTAGTGTCACCAGATACTTAGGGCAAGCCAGTGGCCTCTGGAGCTTGAATTTCAATGTATCTGACAGAATTCTACTGTGGCAGAGCGATATGCAGAACCATGCATTGTATTTGGAGGTTAGGAGGCCTGGATTTAATTAGATCTGGGCTGAATTTCTTTGAGCTTCAGTTCTCTTCGCTCTAGAAGAGGGTGATGATGATGATGACCTAGACCACACTGTGACTGAGGTTCAAATACATTACTGTAGGGCTCAGTCAGTTAAGTGTCTGCCTTCGGCTCAGGTCATGATCCCAAGGTCCTGGGATAAAGGCCCTCATTGAGCTCCCTGCTCAGCAGGGAGTCTGCTTCTCCCTCTCTCTTCATCCTTCCCCCCCTGCCCATGTGTGGGCTCTCCCTGTCTCTCAAATAGAACTTAAAAAAAATGTTACTGTAACTGAAAGCACTTTGAAACATAAAGCACCGAGCAAATGTAAGGGACGACACCGATTTTTGTGAACACTCAAGTGATGGAGTGTGGATTCTGGGTGATTGTGTGTACTCCCAGCTCGAATCTTCTCAACTGGACCACAGTGAGTGGAGGACACATGGTGGTTAAAACCATGGCTTCTGGGGACACTCTGTGGGACCCTGGGCTTACTGCTTATCTTCTCTCTCTGCCTTAATTTTCTAAACTGTAAAATGGGGATAACAATGGAATCTACTTCTGAACGGTTGTTGTCAGGCTTAAATGTGTTGTTATATATGGGAAGTAGCATGCAATAAATGTGCTTAATCAAAACAGCGTGTGGCCAATGGGAAGTGCCACGGTATTTGTTACGATTGGCCAGGAGTTCTATCTATACACAAAGATTTCAGGATGGGCCCAAATGTCCTTTGGCAAGGAGCCCTTTCCTGGTGAGGTAAGAGAGGGAGGTGATGTCATACATCCCATAATGGGGGAGGGGAAGGGAGTTTCAGGAAAAAAATGGCCCCCACACCTCATATTAGCACAGCACCCTGCCAAGGTAGAATTCTATGCATTTAAACTCATGTGCTCATCAGTATCCTGGACTAGCATCAGAAATGGAATAGGGTGTTTCTAGCACCATGGGAAATGTCTGCTGAGCAAAAAAGGACAACACAATGACAATCAATGCACAGGAGAATCTCAGCTCTGTAAAGAACAAATTGACACAAGGAAAAGTAGAAGGAAAGCTACGCTACCCTTTAGAATGATTGCTTGCGGATCTTTTCCTGGAGGGGTTACTGGGAGCAATGCATTCCGACGCCCCCTCCCCCACCCCTGCTTTACAGCGTCGGTACTTTCAGATACTGCTCAGAGATCGCACAATCCTTTCAGAATCGCGAGGTGTAAGAGGCGCCCTCACCCTGACAGTCTCGCCCGAAGTAGCCCTTGCAGCACCTGGGGAGCCGTATCACCATGGTGCACTGCTCCCGGCAGCCTTCCAGGGACCCTTTGAAGGACATGTTGTATCGACACTTCTGCTTCACGCCCTAAAGGAAGAAAGCGCACTAACCCTCCGCCTTCCACCGCCCGGACTTGGGCTCTTTGGCTCTAGTCCGCCCCCAGTGGAGGATCCTGGGTACTGCCCAAATTGAAAGTGGGACTACATGGCCTGCGAGCCCTTTACGAGGAATTCTTAGGGGTGTAGGTAGGCAGATGGATGGGGGGCGGGGGCAGAGCTAGAGTCCACAAAAAGATTTCTCCGCAGTCTTAAGAGGAAGGACTTGCTGACCCTTAGAGATGTTTGCAAAGGGTGCGGTGTCTTGGGGGGGGGAGAGAGAGCCTTCCATCTTGGGGGGTGGGGTCTGTGGCAAGGCCCCCAAATCATCAGGAGGAAAGGTATGAGTTCCATTTGTTTGGCAGGGGTGTTTTTGTGAGAGGTTTTACTGGTAAAATAGAAGGACATTGACTTTGGGGTAAGTAAAAAAGCAGTATTTAATGAGTGCTTACTATGTGCCAGGCTCTGTACCCACATTTTAAAATGTACTTTTCCTAATAGCCACTCACAGAATGGTTATTAGCTCCATTTTATGGAGGAAAAATCATATAGATTGTGTAATTAGCCAAAGATTACCCACTGGAATTGGATCCCAATGCTGTGGACTCCAAATTTCATTGGCTTAACCATTACTCTTAGGTTGCTTTCTGGGCCCTAATTCTACCTTTGCTCCTTACTAGCTCTGTGGTCTTGGCCTAACTGCTTACCCTCTCTGAGATACATTTTTTTCATAAATGGAGGAAATAATAGATTCCTATGAGAGTTATAATAAGGGTAATGTATAATAAAGGGCCCAGCACATGGCCAGGGACAGGGATAGCAGCCAAAAAATGCAGCTATCATTTGCATAATTATCATTATCTTTGAAGTCCCTTTTAAGTCTACTATCCCATGATTTTTCTAGACAGTTCCTAGAAGGTGGGTACTGGGTTGACAGGTTGCCTGGGCTCAACGAGGCAAAGGATGCCTGGTTGTTAAAAGAATGATGCTAATTGCAGTTAAACAACAGACCTGCAGATGCACACTCATGCACACACACTCACACCTACCAGAACACTGGGGTCTGATCATGGAACAAACACAGAGCTCCAAACGTTATCACGACATTCATAATTACCTTTGGTTTACTCCACCTTGGGCAGCTGGGGGTATTGGCACAGCTCCAACAATCTCCCTAGTATGCAAGAAAAGAAATGCTTAAAAATCAGGAATATTGGGCAACACAAGGATATGCCCCTGGCTAAAGCCTTGGTGAGTTGACAAAGAACTTAATCTTGATTAAGATTCTGGCTATGATCAAGAATGCAAAAGCAACCACACTGAGACTTTTCTGTGGAGAATTCTGAAGGTCTGTCTTGGCCCTCAGCCACTTGGCTTTTGTTGTTTGAGGTGAAAAGTTCCCCGCTATGCAGAGCCGGACAGGGCAGGCAGTGTCTTTCAGGCATCTGGTCCTGTGGCAATGGGAAATGTGCACACAAGTGCTCCTTCCACTATAAACCAGCTATGATACTTTTGGCCAGTCACACTCTTTGACCATCAGTTTTCTGATCTACAAAATAGAGACAATGATTCTTGCTGCTATTTGATCTTCGGGGGACTGCTGATGGAAACTACTAACTGCAAAAATGTGTGCAGATATACTTTGGAAGTTAAGAAGACCACAACCTCTAGAGCAGAAAGGACAACTGGTTTTTTTCATCTCCTACTCTGGCTGCCTGGTGTCTCAAGAACTTGGGATATTTCTCACATCTCTACAAGTTGCCAGGCACCCAAGCCAACCAATCACAGACTTGGCCATGCAAGCTACTTCCCCTTTTTGAGACTCAGTTTCCAAACACACATCATCACAGAGTTGCTGATAACAACTATATTGTTGGATTTCTCTAGGGGTAAGATAAGCATGGAGCCAAATGGCCCTCTCTGAGGTAGTCCTCTACACATGATACTGGACACACGAATGAGTGTGAAATGTGACAATGCCGCACACAAGCAGGGCCCAGGGCAGACATTCAATCACTGTTGTTAAGTGAATGAATGAATGAGTAACTCAACGGCGGTGTGGGTGGCATATAATACTGGGTTAAAGCCTATGAAGTTGCCACGCTGGATCGTGAGGGCTGACCCCCAGCGGTCTCCTATTACGGTAGTCTTTTGGGAACTGACCGAAAAATTGTATGTGGCAAAAGTGTCACAGCGGCCCCCCAGGGTGGGATCGATCAGGAGGCAGTCAATGCCATAGGCCACACCCAGGTCAAACAAGAGTTCTCGCTGCACAATTCTGCATGTTTGGTCGTTCAGGAAGAGCTCGCCCTGCATGGGGGGAGGGGAGGGGGAGAGAGAGAGAACAGTCAACAATCCTTCTCAGACTTTTCTTCTTCCTAAGGCCATATAAGGTGGCAGCACCTTACCTGCAAGACTCAAAAAGAACTATATATATATATTCTTATAGATGTTAGATACATAGAGCAAACAGCCAGCGCGTAGTAGGTGCTGAGTAATGCTGAGTGTGCTGGGTCTGTGCAAACTCCTTTAATCCTCACAACACCTAAAGGATAGCAGCTATTACTAGGGTCGCTGTTTATAGATGAGAGAACGGAGACAGGAGAGGTTCAATAGCTCGCCCCAGGTCAGGCAGTCGGTGGGTGGTGGTGTGGGCACACCTGCGCAGACCGCCAGCCTCTGAGCCCGCGCCTGCGGCCCCTCTGCCACGCTGTCTCCACCAAAGTAGAAACAGGGGCAGCAAGGGTGACTGGCTGGAGCAGGCATGACCTGGCTGTGGCTCAGGATCCCCTCTGGTAACATGGCTACTTCCTGCGCAGGAGTGTAATTTTTTTTTTTTTTTTAAACTTAGTGCTAGCTCCTAGCTAAGTCCCACCATGACCTTTTTTTTCCAGGATGTACAAGTGATGGGCTGTAACTCTATAATAATGACGATGACTTCTTTTTTCACATGTACTGGGCATTGTCTAAATCATGCTTTAGAGATGTTATTTCACTTTGCTTGCAACAGTTCTAGAACTTTCTTCCTTAGGGTTCACCCTGCTAGGAAATTGTTGAATACATCTCCACCTACCCCCAGAGGAATCAAAATGCTTTTAGGAAGTTCTGTGAGGGGGAAAAAAAAAAAGGTAAATCTCAGCATCTATTGATGGGATGGACACAGGGTGATTCAGTGGCAAGAACACTGGAAAACTGGTTAAATCTTCCACCTCTGCTTATGTGCTGTGTGACTGTGAGCAAGTTACTGGACTTCTCTGAGGTTTGATTGCATTCACCAGGTCAGTAGGGTTATTGATTCCATTGCATAGGGTTGTTATAAAGCTCAAACTAAATAATACATTGCCAAGTGCTCTGAAAGCTTTATTGGCACGAGAATGAGCAGTGGACATTTTTATTACATTTCTTTGATAGGTGTCCAGTTTGATCTATGGAAATAGTACAGCCAACCTCAAGAGTGTAAGTACATTGGAATAACTTTCTAGAAGAACCCCCGAAGGCAGCCAGAGAAAAGAGCTTGCTGTCACGGGAGGGAAATATGAATATTCCCTTGAGGGTTGGTGGTTGGGGACGGTTGTGAATACTCACGATGTTGCCACCAGCTCCGCACATCACACCCAGCTCTGAGCCTTGCAGGGTCTTCCAGGCAGTGGCCCTGGGGAGATCCACAGCTAAAATCTGTAGGAGCGATGGTGCCACGTTAATATGCCAAATCTGGGCTACAGAAGCCCCCGAAGGAGCTTTGCCAACAGACCAAATCCAGACACGAGTTTTTCCAGCTTTAAAAGGACTGCAGACATAATCAAAAGGAAGACTCATCACGGGCTCTCAAGGAAGTTGGAAATTCTTTCTGTAGGGCACGTCTCCTCCCGCGGGGCCAGCTCCAATCGCCCCTCCGTGCCCCCTTTATGCTGGGGAGTCCACGGCAGGGGCTGTGCTGGTATATGAAGCCAATGACAGGATCAGTGGGTCGGGGAAATGGCGCAGGGCGTGGTTATGGGTTAAACTGTGACCCCTGAAAAGTTTTATTGATGTCCTGACCCCTGTTACCTCTGAATGTGACTTTACTTGGCAATAAGGTCATTGCAGATGTAATTAGTTAAGATGGAGTCACATTGGAGTCACCAATATGACTGGTGTCCATAGAAGAAGAGGAGAATGACATGTGGAGACACGGAAATACACAGGGAGAGGACAGTCATGTGACAAGAGAGGCAGGGACTGGAGGGATGCATCAATAAGCCAAGGAACATCAAGGACTTTCAGCAACCGCCAGAAGCTGGGAGAGAAACACAGAACACGTTCTCCGTCTGAGCCTCCAGAAGGAACAACCTTGTCAGCACCTTGATTTCAGGCTTCCCAGCCACCAGACCTTGGAGGGCATACTTTTCTGTTGTTTCAAGCCCCTGAGTTTGTGGTTATTTATTATGCAGCCCTAAGATACTAACTCAGGTCCTGTGAATTAGCCTACGTTAGGGCCCTTGGCCTTCGGGGCCTAGACAGACGCACTCCTGGAGAGACAAGGGTACTGGCTGAGGATGCAGAGTGACAGGGTTTCAGCAAGAGCTGCCACATGTGCAAGATCTGGCTTCCCTCCCAGTAGGTCCGTTCAGGAGTGAACCATGGACTGCGCCTGGCCGAATCAGCGCTTTGCCTAGAAATTTTGGAACTGGGGAAGAATGAGCCCACCTAGGCACACTTGGAACTGTTGCCACCAGCCTTTCTGCCATGTGACCTGCGGCAGAAGAGAGCCAGAGGAAAGTGTGCAGTGCAGCAGAGGAATGATGCTCCTGGAGACCGCTTAATGTTAGAAACCCAAATACCATTGGTAGGTCGGGGAAAGTGGGCAGGCCTGGCACACGGCGGGGGTCAGTTAACCACGGCCAGTCGGAGGAGGACAGAGTGGGGCAGGGGCTGCTCAGGCCTCCTTTGCGCCGCGGAGGTGGAGACACACTGACCATTCCTGGATTGGACCCCCTCTGACTGCAAACGAAATACCTTGGAATCTCGGATTACGTGGAACTTCAAGTACTCCTTCAGCTTGTCCTTGTTGTCTTGGTTGAACAGGAAGTCCTGTTGTTCGGGCGGTAGGGCTTGCAAGGCTCTGTCGCTGGGCCAGAAGAGAGTGACCGGAGTGTGGATAGGGTCAGTGATGACGCCCAGCAAGCCCACGTCCTGAAACACAGGGAGTTGGGTGTGCGCACGGCAAAGCCCAGCCATGGGGCGAGGCACAGCGTCTTTCTAAGGCCCAAAGCCCGCCAGGGCAGGGGCGTGGGGGAGGTTCCCCTTCATGCCTGCCCCAGGGGCTTGTTGGGAATCCTGCTGGTTCGGGGTGACAGCCTGAAACTAGAGGCCCATGACGCCTCCACCATTCTGACCTCTATTTTCTTAGATTGCAAAACAGTCAAATTCTGGGCTTTTGTGAGGAGAAAGAGAACCTTTAACAAAGATCTTTTTTTGTTTGTTTGTTTGTTTTGCTCATAGTGCCCAAATATTTTAATTTCTGGAAGACCCACTTAGCATTTTCCCCATAGTTCACTTAAAAAAGTGAAACTTATGCAATACTGAGATACCCCTATGTATTTATAAGATTTCTAGCTCACATGAACTTAAAAAAGAAATTGCCCGATGGCGAGGAATCATTTTGAGAGCCTTCTATGACCTGGGGGCGTCATATACATCAGTCCTTGTAATTTTTCTAACAGCCCTATGAAGTAGGCTTTATTATTCCTTTCTGCTGAGCCCCGCAGAGGTTTGCTAGTTGCTATCAAAGCCCGTGTTCAACCAGATGAGATGCTCAGGTGTGGGGATGATTATAAGGTTTTGGGGCTGGGTGAACTGGCAAAGATACTTGCCTGTAACTTCCTTGGAGAGTCACATTTTGAGCACCTTGAAATCTCCATTTTTGCAAAGCTCCCCAGAAAGTGAGCCCCAGACCATTCTGGAAATCACTGATCTGTGCAGAGGTTTGTAGACTGTGCCACAGGGGTGGGGGGCTGGGTTCTCAGAGCCCTCCTGGGACTTCTCAGGGTAGGTGGAGGAGAGGGGACCTTGGAGGACCCTGTCCCTCCCTGATTCTCCTCTGAAATCTTTGAACAAGAAGCTTCTCTACTCACTTTGTGGGAAAAGTGTCTGAAGTCAGAAAGATACAGTTTTAAGTGCAATTTCTACTTATGCCACAGGCATCGATTTTTCACGTCTGCACCTCGGCTGGCCCATCTCTTTAATGGAGGTGATAATTCCAGATGTGAAGCACCTAGTTCAGGGACTGGCACACCCTAATTCCCTCGCTCCAGCCTCAAATACTTCAGGTTCTAACTCAGCCAATGTACGGCGTATAGCCGAACAAACCCTATGCTCTCTGGGGAATGGGGTGGCAGAGCGTGACTTTGCGCTATAGAAAATCAGGACTTCCCAACACAGATCCCACAACAGCTGGCTAGCACCCCAAACAGAACACCAAGTGACAAAATAAAACAATAACAACAAAAAAACCCCTCCAAAACCCCAAACTCCTTAGGCAGGTTGTCCCCTAGGTCTTTACCTGTAGTAGGTTGCTGAATTTGGTGTAGCCATGGTTTGTTGCTACTGTTGTAAGATTTTGCTGTAAAGATAAGAATAGCAATAGCACTTTTCTTCATACGGTTCACAAAGCACTTTAACAAAAGCTCAACCAAATAGAATGAGGATAAGATAATACAGCAGGGGGCGCCTGGGTGGCTCAGTGGGTTAAAGCCTCTACCTTCAGCTCAGGTTATGATCTCAGGGTCCTGGGATAGAGGCCCACATTGGGCTCCCTGCTCAGTGGGGAGCCTGCTTCCTCCTCTCTCTCTGCCTGCCTCTCTGCCTGCTTGTGATCTCTCGCTGTCAAATAAATAAATAAAAAATCTAAAAAAAAAAACAACAAAAAACGCAGCAGGTACCGGGATTGGCTCATCAGTACCCACTCCAGTTTTGATGTGCTGTGCCTTTCTCCATTACAGAGGCTGGGGGGTGATGCACTTCATTTTCCCAGACCGCCTTGTGGCTACAGTCTCCTAGGTGATAGAGCATCCAGCAAGCACAAGGGTTTTTACCAGACTTATTGGTGGAAGGAAACAACACGAGGTGAATGTGACTGTTAGGAGGGAGACTTTGACTGGCACGATGGTGGAGGCATCTGGTGCTCGGACTTGCATGTTGCAGGTGCTGAGGCTGGAGACAGGTTAGGACAGCCCTGTGGTAAAGTCAGGGCTCCTCCCTTTGCAGGTCTCCCTGAGCTGCTTGCTCCCAGTCGTGTAGCATCTGGCTCTCTGGCTTTCTTAGGGATTTGGTGATGAACTTAACATCTTAAGGATCTCCTTTTTGTCTAGGTATAGTGGGTTCTGTTGTCTGCAATGAGAAACTCTGGCCCATACTAATAAATAACAATAAAGTTCAAAATTGTCTTTTTTTTTCAATTGAAAAGGAGTTTTACTCCAAGTTTGATTTGAGTGTTACCTATTTGTCTATCTATCATCATTTTTTAAACAAGATTTATTTATTTTAGAGAGAGTGTGTGTGACCAGGGAGAGGGGCAGAGAGAGAGAGAAAGAGAGAGAATCCTTAAGCAGAGGCCCCACTGAGCACAGAGTCTGAGATCGAGCCCTGGCTGGACCCCATGACCCCGAGATCATGACCTGAGCTGAAATCAAGAGTCAGATGCTCAACTGACTGAGTCACTTAGATATGGCGCCCCATATCTATCTATCTTTCTACCTATCAAGTGTCTCATCCATCTGTGTAATTTCTCCATCTTCCAACTCTACGCAAGGCCAGCTGTTCTTGTGGAAACTAAAGAAAAACTTATGAAATCCATTTATCTATTTAAATTAGGCTTTTACCTATTTACTTCTTACTAGAATAATATTCACTATTCACTTCAAGCCTGAGATTGAAGCAGCAAAATTAAAATGTCTCAGAATGATGCCTTAAACTCAGAATTGTGATAATAAATTATGATTATTATGAGTCACTCTGTGTTGAGAATATGACAATGAGTTCACCTACCAGAATCCTTCCAGAGGCATCTTTGGGGGTGATAAGCAAGTTTTGGGGAGACAGCAATTTGTCTATGATGTGGATGATCCCATTGGTATTGATGATATCACTAGATATGATCTTAGCCTTATTATTTATATACACTGTGCCCTGAAATTAACCAAAAAAAGAAAAAAAGAAATGAGCACAAAGAGAAACAGACACAAAATTACTCCTCTCCAAATGTTTTTACTAACATGCTAAATCATCATGGAAATGAATGTTTAAGTAGAAACGTGGGCAAAATCTGAGAATCTATGTTTCTTGAGCCCATTTATTCATTATGGTTATAAAAAGAAAACAGAGGCAAGCCTGTAAGCTCACCTGCAAAAGTTAAGAGCAGTTAACCAACCACAATGGTCTATTTCACTGTGATTCTCAAACACGAAATAACAAACAGATCAAGATTGGTTCCTTTCTCACATGTGTCCTCTGCACCACCTTCTACCTCCATCACGTACTTGTTTCTCTTGGCAATAGATTCTACAGTCACCATTTGTTTCTCTGGGGAGCGGGGGGACCAGCGTGGCCAGCTTTGGTCAAAAGTTTTCATCCCTGTCCGGCTCCTGACCAAAAGCAGTTCTGATGACCACTTGAATCTCTAAGTTTCAGTTCCAGCTCGAATATTTACTTGCTGTGTGACCTTGGACAAGTTACTTAACTTCTCTGAGTTCAGTTTCCTAATTTGTAGACTGGGGAAAAGAACAGTATCTACATCATGGGATTGTTTTGAGGATTACATAAATCAGTACACATCCGATACTTAAAATACTACCTGGCATATCGAAATCACTCAACATGTGTTCGTTCTTATTACTATTATTACTGGTATTACTCTGAAGAAGAGGAGAAGAGAGAGGGCCTAAGAAAGATGGGCATCCTCCTGATACCCACCAGGTGGGTGGCCTCTCTTACCTGAGAGACGGAGATGACCATGGACTCCCCTTGGAGAGAAGTAGCATTTGGGATCAATTTCAGGTTTTCTAGAAGCAGCTGGTGGCAGGCAATCACATGATAGCGAAGAATCTGGGGCATGAAACCCTGTTTGTCCCAGTCTTTAATCTGTAATAGAAGAGGGGAGGGTTCCAGCCAGAGCCAGGAGCCTTTGCTGTCCCCTTGTCCAGGCCCTCTCCGGGGCCTCTCTCCCTACCCAGACTGGGGAGGAGGCAGTCAGGGCTGGCTGGTGGTCAAGGTTACGGGGTACAGGGTGTTCAGGCAAGAGGGAGAAAGTGGCCCTTCCAACATAGATTCTCAGCATGGAAGGGAGCTTGGAGTTCCCCAGGCCCAGCATTGCATAGCAAATGTGGCAAGGACCCTAAGTCCTGTGAGATGCTACTTGAAAAAAGACTTTTCTTGTGAAAAATGCTGGGGAACGCTGCATAGCACCTGCCCCCCCCCCCCTTGGAGAGGTACCTGGGTCAAATTTAAACCTTTGGTATGGAAAAGATCACCATACTTTTCCATGTGTAAATCAAAACACAAACAATATTAACCACTAATAAAAAGCATAAAGAGTAATAAAAGGCCCACAAGGTTCTCATTGTTTCATGATCTCTCTTTTGATGTTTTTTAGAGAAAAACCATCAAATGTCAACACTTTCAGAAAGTATTTTTGTACCTCTGCTTTACTGGTCTAAAATATATGCATAGAAGTCAGTGTGTATAGTGAAGGACATAGGCTCTGGAGTCATGATTGAGTCCTTGCTCCACTACTTGCTCCACTACTTGCTAGTCATATGGCCTTGGGAAAGTTACTTCTGCCAATGCCCTGGACTGTAAAATGGGGTAATAGCACCCAACTGACAGGGTTGTTGTGAACACTTAATGAATTAATATCGGCCAGGTACTAGAAACAGTATCTGGCACTCTCAATAAATGTTTGCTACATTTTTATATGTTAATGGATCATCCAGTAGGAAGAGTCCCAGTGAATGTTAGAACAGTAAAGTCTCTGATAAGGTCTGCAAGAAAAAAAGACATTTGAATTCCTTTCACCCAGCATTCTTTTTTTTTTTTTTTGGTCCAGGGAAGGTTTGGATCATTTAAGAATTGTTGATCTTTTCCAACCTCCCACCCTATTCAGGAATGGTTTTTAGCAGGTCTCTGGTCACTGTACCCCAAATCCACTTAAATTCTTTCTCTTTATAGGGGTCCCTATGCTGAGATGAAGCTTGTTCCATTGCTGATCAGCTCTAGTTGATCCTAAATCTCCTGCCCAGAAAGGTCTCCAGTGTTGGTTCCAGGATGACACCCAGAGACTGGGTTCCAGCCCTAACCTCTTCTGCTTGCCTAGAGCTTCATGCTTACCTGAGGTTCTTCATCAAAGGCTGTAGATAAGGGTGCAAAGACAGTGAAGGGGCCTGGACCACTCAGGTCTCGCACAGAGTGCTCCTGTGGGAAGGAAGGCAGGGCCACATGTCACCTACTTAAGAAAAATACAGAGGGGTGTGGTTCAAACAAATAGCAGAAAGAGTTGAGGGTGGCTGAGTAGAGGGAAAATGGAATTCGGTGATCTGTGTTTTATTTAGTCTCAGATTCAAAGTCATTCTTTATACCTTCCTTCCTTCCTTCCTTCCTTCCTTTCTTTCTTTCTTTGGAGAGAAAGAGCATGTGAGTGGGGGAGGGGGAGGGCAGAGTGAAAGGGAGAGAAAGAATCTCAGGCAGGCTCCCTGTGGAGGGCAGAGGCCCCATCTCACAGCCCTGAGACCTGAGCTGAAATCAAGAGTCAGATGCTTAACAGATTGAGCCAGCCAGCTGCCCCAAATTCATTTGCATTCTTGGTCATTGAAATAATGTTCATTTTTCCACAGTTATAAAAATAATATATGCTTATTGTATTAAAGACTTGAAAATACAGCATAAAGGAAATAATTACCCATAATCCCACTGCCTAGAAGTCACCCGTTATTTTTAGATATAAAAATCCAATGTCTTTTTTCCAATGTCTTTCCAATGTCTTTCTACATACAAATATTTTACATAATTTATTATTATATAATATATTACTTTATTATATTATTTTTATATTATTCATTTATAATTTATTATATAAATAGAATATAAATGTTACATATTCTCTATTTTATTTTAATATAAACATAATATAAATGTTACATATTCTCTATTTTATTTTAATATAAACATAATATAAAAATAAATATATAATTTATTATATAAATAAATAATTTATAATTTATTATATTATACTTAATATATTATTTATTATTATTACATAATAATACAAATGTAAGTAATAAGATGATGACCTTAGCTGTACTAATTGTCTTCTTGCCAATTCTAAGGTCCTATGGCTACTCATATTTTCTTCCGGGTTTTATGATTTTCTTTGTTTAGATTTTTATCTTTCATTTTTCAATATCTCTGGAACTTATTCTGATGTATGATGTGCATAGAGATCTAACTTAATATTTTCACCCAAAGAGCTCCCCGATCGCCCCGGTAATGTTTCCTCCCCTAGTGCTGTGATGACAGTTCTTGTACACACTGCATTCTTGTGTGTCGAATGGGTGAGGGGGTGTTGGTTCTACACCTGCTGCCCACCCGAGGCCTGAGAAGTCCACAGATGACCAACAGGGACCCTGTCTCAGAAATCCATGTCCCCAGACTTCTCCCTTCACTGGCTCCAGAGCCTCCAGTTTCCCCATATCTGGCTGGAGACCCAAGCCCTACAGTTAGAGACAGACACACATGTTCTTACCAGCAACTGGAAGAAGTACTGGGATGTTTTTGGGTTCCTGGGAAGCTCCTGGAAAACAAAGACAGGGCGGGGCCCCTCCATGTCTGGGATTATATGCAAGAACCATCCTGGGTTGTCACAGGACAGTTGCTCTAAGGTTGAGAGTCTCTACTATACTTTCAATTGGAAATCTGCCCTGATGGGCCTCTTTCAGTCCCCATCTCTAGGCTTACACTGAGGTTCAGAACGACTACAAGGACATGCTGTGAGTTCTAAAACCTTTCTGGAGTCACTGCCTGATATATCAAAGAAAGTTCCAGCTATTTCCAGAAGCAACTGAGCTTTAGGAGCATTTTTAAAAGTTCAAATATTTAAAAAAAAACACTTATGGGCTTATGGCCCATTTCATTTCTCCATTAAGAATACTTGAT
Source organism: Ailurus styani (assembly GCA_002007465.1). Lineage (NCBI taxonomy): Eukaryota > Metazoa > Chordata > Mammalia > Carnivora > Ailuridae > Ailurus > Ailurus styani. Next base: position 1,545,547 of record LNAC01000301.1, read on the forward strand.
TAGCCAGAACGCTCTAGTCCCTCTTTAAACCAAATAACAGAACGTTCACTTTATAAAGGGGTAGAAATCTGCAAGTGTTATACTGCCTCGTCCGCTATGCCCAGCAGAGTTGTTTGTGTGCGTGCACACAGCCATAGGCTCCAACAGAAACCCACATCATGGTAATGCCGTGGAGTTACTGTGTACTCTGTGCCTGCTGCATACATTATTTCTGATGACAACTTGATGGGCTTGGTACCATTAGCATTTTTTTTTTTTTTACCGATTAGAAAGCTGATGCATAGAGAGGTGATGTTATTGCCCAGTGAAACATTTTTAATTGGCGGAGTTGAAATCACACGCAGGTGCTTTTGACTCTAGAACCATCGATCTGAGAATTCCCATAGATAAAATCCTTCCTCATTGTCAATTTATATAAGAACTTTCCCATTTTTGTTGAGTTTTATAAGTTACAAAACTCTTGCACCTTCCTTGGTAACCTGGATTCTTGGCACAGTGAGGGACGTAGGGTTTGCTTTACGGAAACATGCTTTTCCTTACCTGGTAGATGTTGCCACGACAGGTAAACCCATCCCCAACGTAGCTGGGCTTGCAAGTACATGTCCTTTCTTCTAGCCCAGTGTGATTGCAGATAGCAAATTCACTACAGCCGCCATTTTTCTGGTAAAATTTCCAGGGGGTGGGGGATAGGAGTCAGACCAGTTTGCTTGCCAGCTCTGCCAATATTCACCGAGCAGTTCTGTACTGAAATTTATTTTTTTACTCAGTCTCTAACTGACTTGTTTGCATGGTTTTCCCCTTTCCTGAACTTGCCTTTCAACTCTCTAGAGTTATAAGGGCCATTTATTCACCCAACCTTGTATCCCAGATCTTCAAACCTATATAGACAAGCCCAGAGGTGCCAAATGGAAAGTTTCGCGGCACCTGGGGACTGGCCAGAGTGGCACCAATCTTGTCTGACAATTCCCTGCTTTAGGCTTAAATTCTGATCTCGTAAGAGCCAAGGTAATAGTCATCAGTTAGAAGGCAGTGGGTATAAAACAGAACACTCTGTCCTTGTCCACAAAGAGCTTAAAAACTGTGGAAGATGGGACAGAGGCCTAAAATAGAAACAAAGCAAAGTCCAGCTCAAAGCTGACATCCATGGGCACACCGAGAAGGACTCTGCAGCGTAAGCCAAGTTCTGAGTGAGGAAAAAATGGGAACTCAGGAGAAAGACGCCTGATGGGGTTGACAAAGAAGGAGGTCGACAGACTTAAAGGCCGGCTGTAAAATCTTCCTTTCCTCTAACCGTTGTTCCCAAAGTCTTTGTGGACCACGATATTCAGGCCCAGGAGGGACATCCTGTCCCAGATCCTGCCTCAAGCTGACACAGCTCAGTGAGCTCTCCAAGGAAGCTGCCTTCTGCAAGACTGATCACCATCTCCTGGGGGCCCTGGATCTTCCGGCCAGGTGCCCAGGATTTTACCATCCTGATACCCAGCCTGCTGTAAGACCTCCAAGACCAGTCCCCTCTTTGCCACTTTGCTCTTTATCTCAGTCAACAGCAAGGTCTGGACACTCAAGGTTCCCTCCTACCACACAGACGCCCCCTTCCACGCTTCTCTAGACATCGTGATCTGACCCCACATGCACCCCTTTCTGCCCTCACAAACCCTTCCTGGTGCCTTCTGAAACTCACCGCCATTAATAAACTCCTGACAGTCCCCACCCATTTCCAGAAAGCTCTCTCTGCTTCTTACAGAAGAGGTATCAAGTTTCCTTGCACCTCTCAGGCAAAGCTCTTTGCCTCCCTTACCCCACACTTCATCATCTGGGGGCTGGGAGGCTTTCTTGCTGTACTTCCAAAGCCACTGCCAAAGCATTTCTACTCCTTCATCCTTCACAGGCCCCAGCTCTCTGAGGACACATGGAGGCTATGATCGCCCCTTCTTCTTTGGTCCTAGCAGTGGTGCCTGGATCACCCTTCTGTACCTGTTGTCTGCTCGGTGGCATCAACATCCCTGTCAATGGTCTCTACCGTGCCTGCCCCCTCTCTGCCTCTGCCACCACCGCTGGACCGCCCTTGACTTTGTCCTGACACTAAAGAGGACTGCTCCTGAGAGCTCGGTTTCAACATCCTGCTCTCTCTGACCACCGGCTTTTATCATCTCAACTCACTTCTTCTAACGCTGTGGCTCCAGCCTCCTTTGACCCACGGGGGCCTCCCCTCCTTTCAGCCAGTTTCCTTCTCACCCACATTCCCACCTCAGCCCAGTCCCCCCCAGGTCCTCACTCTATCCCAGCCCAGTGGCCCACAGGAGGACTTGGTACACTGCTGCCTCTGGGCCTGATGAATGGGTGAGGGGTTGCTGTCTGGACTCCCAACAAAGTTATCACACAAACGTCAACATTGCCGTACTCCTTCAGTGTGCTTACCTTCTCTCTCCCTGGAGAAGACACTTCACACCTTCACTCCTCTCTGCAACTCTCAACCCCTGGCCCTCACTCTCAGTGGACGAGCTCACCTCATACTTTACAGAGAAAAGAGACACAAGAACCAACCCATCTTCCTGCCCTGACTCTCACCACCTGCCTGGGCCTGATCACCAACTCTACTTTCCTTATTTAACAAATAAACTGACAACTGACTGACCAGCTGCTTACACACCAAGTGTCCATCTCTTCCCCTCAGTGTAAACTCTTAAAGGGAAGAGACCTCGCCGCTTGGTCACTGAAGATCTCCCAGTGCCTAAAATGGTGCCCGGTGTCTAGAGAATGCCCATCATCCTAGATGTGTGTCATCCTGTGTGAGGTTTCCCACCGGATATGTAGAAATTTGAGTGGTCTCTGTCCTCACAATTTATTTGAAACGGTCAGACACAGACATTTTCAAGCCAATTCACAGTAAGGGCCATGAGTGACTCAATAACTCACTGACTAACAAACTGATTGACTAACTACCTATCTGACTAACTGCCTGACTGACCAACTAGCCAACTACCTATCTACTTACTGCCCCTGCTCCTCCTGAAAGCTCAGCTGTGGCCTCTGGGTCCCTTTCCCCTCATCCACTCCTGTACCTTCCTCCTGTAACGAGCCATCTGCTCTCCTCAGTATCGGTTTCCTTCTCTCTATTGGATCATACTCATCAGCAGAAAAACATGCTTTAATTCTACTCAACTTTCAAGACAACAAATTTCTGTTCTTGAAAAGAATCCAGTGGGTGGTGGCGGTCACGGGTACAGTGGCCATGAGTTAATGACTCTTGTACCTGAGTGTCAGGTGCATGTGTGTTCACTGTGTGAGTTGTCAAGACAAGGTGGCCATTGCAAAACAGACAGACAGACAGACAGACAGATGGAAAGGATAATTGAAGAAATGGAAATAAAGCTGGGGTGGGTCTGGTTGTAACAGTTCCACATCCCAGCACTCTGCTTTTTGCCATCATTTCATGTGGAGACACGGTCTCCTGGAGCATTTGCCAGACTAACACAAGGGGACAGTCAGGATGGAGCTTGGAGAGGAAGGGCTTTAATTATGTGGTGTCCGTGCTGTTCTCATGCCCACAGCTGGAGGCTGGTGATATGAAGAAGGGAAACAAGGTGCAGAGACTGGTCCTCCTCTGGGGCTTGCTGCCCTGTGGGAGGAACAAACACCACCAAAAGTGATCCAGGGTTCAGCCTTTGAGTAAGACAGACGTGGGTTCAAGTTCTGACTGTGCTGTGTTCTCAATCTATACCCAAAAGGTCTGCCCATGTCCTAAGTCCTGGTGTCTGTGAGTGTGACCTTGTTCAGAGAGTCTTTGCAGATCTAATTAAGGATGTAGGGTTGAGAACATCCTAGATGAAGCAGGTAGAGTCCACAGGAGTCCTTACTCAAAGAGAAGACACCCACACAGAGGCGAAGGCCATGTGAAGAGGCAGAGAATGGAGTTTCTCCAACTTCAACTGGAACATGAGGGAGAAATGAGCCTCACGGACCAGAAGCAGCTCTGAAGGAGGCCTCCTCCATGCACCACACCCTGGAAGGGGAGCAGGAGGCACCCCAGGCCTGGCCACCGAGGGTGCTGGCCCCAGAGCCGTACTCACGGTTAAGCAGTTATTGATGAGCGTGCAGACCTTCCCGTCTCCAGTGTATTTGGGCAAACAGTTACAGACCGCCTGTCCGGGAGGGGAGGGAAATGCATGATTTCACAGAGAGATCCTGCTGGCTCTCATGTTCCAATTCTCTAATAATAACAGTAACGCCACAGGAGTCTATATTTGATATTGGTAAGGTCTTTCCTATAATGATAATTGTTATCTGACATTTTAGCACATTTGGCACACTTCACATTAGCATTCAGATCTCCTACATCACCTAACTTTACTGCCCAGAGACTATTCTTTTAAAACACTGTTACCTTATTTGGTCCCTTGCCTTCTCAGCACTCACCTGTTTGATCACCTTTGTTGGAAAAGGCTCCTTGGCAAAGAGGCTAAGCCATGGTCCACCTCCCACTCCCACTATGTTCTCGAACATCTCCACCCAGGCTCTGCCCCGAGGCGCCAGCCCTGGGAGCTGCTGGAGGAGAGCTTTGGAGTCACATGGGTGGCGCACGTGAAAACGATCCATCAGACCTACTATTTGGCCAAGGAAGTCTGTGGGGGCTTGAAGCTGAGGGAGGGGACACTGTCTGCAGGAAGCTGGGGACTCTCTACTTCACCCTCATTTCCCTGGTGCTCTGCTTGGGAGCAGAGTGGGGCTGAAACCCGGCTATGCTCTAGTCACCAAGCCATGCTCCTAATGTGTCCAGAGGGGCAGCTTTTGTGGTCTGATGTCTACTCGTTGGAACCGGAACTCATTGGTGGGGTCAGCCAGGGTCAAACAGCAGGTGTTCACTCCTCTGCCTCTTCCTTCATTATGGGCCTGGACCTCAGCCCCAAACCTTTATCAAGACACCCCCAGCCGCCCCTCCTGGGCTAAGATCCTGTCTCAGGGATCGACCCTGTGTCCCTCTCACAGCCTTCTAGGTCTGGAGGAGGATTTGTAGAGGCCTTGAAGAGTACAATACTTCTAGGTTTTCCTTACTCCATATGTGGTTTGAAGTAAGAGCTCAGGGACAAGTGCTGAACCCTCACCTATATCTAATTGTGCTGGGTTTTTCCAAGGCTATATGTGCACGCGCGTGTGTGCGCGTGCACACACACACACACACACACACACACACACACACACACACACCCTTCTTTAAAACACTTTTTTTTTCTTCTTATTTTCGGGCGCTTGAGGCACCTGCTTGTTCTGCCCACTGGGAGACCTGACCCTGAGGTCTGGGACTCAACAAGGGCCCTAGAACACTCACTGGGGACTTCACTTCATCATCCAGTTTCTGATGTAGGTGACTTCCTCCTTGTGCTAGTTCCGGCTGCAAGGTTCACTATGTTAGGGAATAAATGACTGACAGAGGGCCTAAGAACACTGTCTTCTGCTGTGGCACATGCATCTCAGAGCCTCAAGCCAAAGAAAAAGTGTGGGATTCTGGACATCAGAAAGCCAAAAGAAAGGAGAACATTGTTGGAAAATTTCTAGGTGTTTCTGAAACCATGTGGTGGTGGCAGCCGTCTATGTCTCCCCACTCAGGAAGCCCCTTCTTCCAAGAACCCTTCGTCCCCTCACTCCTGCCACTTCTCATTCCCACAGAATGGCTTCTTTGGGAATTTGTTCAGAATCTCCCCCACAGTGTTTGCTTTATGCTGTTGGTGTCCACAGGTCTGTTCTCAGCCCCTGTCCCTCAGGTGGGGTCTGAAGACCCAGGAATTTGCCTCTAGGAAAACTGGGGGCCCTCAGGGCATGGAGCTCACCTGGTTGGGTCCTGTCTGTGTGCACTCTGCCTTCTTGTGACAGCCACCATTGTTCTCCAAACATGGGTTGATCTCTTTAAAACAAAAAGCCAATACCTGGCATGAAAATCAAGCCTCATTTTCAAGTAAAGACATCTTGAAGAACCAGGTGGGATAGCTAACTGAACAACACAAGCAGATGTCCAAGTGTGATTCAGTTTTCTAGCAACTCTGTGGCAGAAGTAACCCAACTGGGAAGGTCCAAGATACCACTTCTCAAAGTCAACTCCTCTGGGATGGGGCTGTGTCAGCGAGGCATAGCCTGTGGGCTTGCATCTGTCCCTCTCCTGAATGAATATGAGCATTTGCAGCCAAGGACTTGAAATAATAGAATCTCGGAGTCTAATCCAACATGCTATGAAAGAATAAATTTAGGAATTAAGAAAGTCACTTGCAACTATTACAATATAATTGTCTCAGGGAAGAATCATCAATATATTCTCCATCTAGGAGGACACTTTGATGAGGAACAGGATATTTGCTTGGTGTTCAAGTATCTCCCCCACTGATTGCTTCTCAATAGCAATGAGGAAAGTCAACTGTACCGTGAAGAAAACAGATAGCACCTTGACCGAGTGGTCAAAATTAACATCACAGATGAGAGGCAATTGGAAATGTGAGTTTCTGGTGTATCCTGTGCAGGACACATTATCACTCCTGTGATATCGGGTCTGGAATGCATCATCTCAATATAATCATGAACAAACATCAGACCAAACCCAAATGAAGAACATGCTATGAAAAAGAAAGTTGGGTTGGTGGACTGTCTTCTTCCAAAATGCCAATGTCATAAAAGACAAAGCAAGGCTGGAGAACTATCTCCGAATCAAGGGGATATGATGTCCATTCCTAACCTGGATCCTGCACCAGGGGAAAAAAATGCCCAAACAGGACATTATGTTATGGGGTCAGGGGACAAAATTAGAATACAAATGGTAATTAGACAAACATATTATACCAGTAGTAAATTGACTGAAGTTGGTAACTGCTGTTGGTCTATAAGAATGTACCCTTATTCGCAAATATGCTTAAGTATTTAAGGGTAAAGGGAATATGATATATATAGTTTACTCTCAAGTGATTTAGGAAAAATCTGTACAGACAGACAGAGAGCAAATGATAAGGCAAATGGAGCAAGACATTAACGATAGTGAATCCAGGTAAAAAGCAAGTGGGACTGTTTTTGTACTATTCTCAAAATGCTTGTGTGCCAATATTTTTTTTTTAACAACTAAATGTCAAAAGTCAGACAACTTACTATGGCATACTTTAAGAGTAGAGCAGTGTGTAGCCATGGAGATAATGATTTAGGGGTACACTTATTTTCAGGGAGAGTTATTCTTTCATACTGCTAAGCATAATAAATATCATGTACGATAACAGAATTTTCATTCAAAGAAGTATGTATCTACATAGCAAACTGGAGTGATCTGACAAAAGGAAGGGTGGTTATTTCCAGAATATTCTCCCCTAGCACATATGCATTCTCTAATTTTTCTACAGTGAGAATGTGCTATTGTTTAAAAAAAAAAAAGAACTAATAAATGTTAAAAAATTCAGTCACCACCAGAATGTTCAACTGGAACAAGTCTCTCCCTTTTCTCCTTCCCAGGTGATTTTTGGTCATCACACAGCTTCCTCCTGCTGCAGTCACATTTTCACACCCTCACGCCTTCCTGTCCAGATACACTTAAAGATAATTCTAGCAGCAGCAGGTCCTAATAATAGGACCGCTGACCAGGGCCCTGATTCTTGAACCGTGGCCACCGGACAGTGATGAACGGTACCTACCAAGGCACACGATGCCATCGCCCGTGTAGCCTTCCTGGCACACACACTGCCGGCTGCCGGGGGTGGTTCTCCTGCAGTCAGCCTTGGCAGAACAACCTCCGTTGCTGGTCTCACAGGCATTGATGGCTGTCGGAGAGAGATGGGACATGGAGCAGAGCAGGAGGGGGAGGGGGGAATAAAGAAACAGTGATGCCTTTTGCCTCCAGTGAGAAATGGAAGCTATCTCCGAATGTCAGGCACTGGATTAAATATGAAGAGTTCGAAAGAATGCAAAGCACCAGATGTCTTCCCTGGGGAGTTCTACCAAACATTTAAAGAAGGATAAATAGCCAATTTTCACAAAACTCTTCCAAAAACTGGAAGAGGGGAGAGAACTTCCCAATTCATCTTATAAGGTCAGTATCACCCTGGGACCGAAGCCTGACAGAACCGACACAAGGAAATCACAGACCAATATCCCTCACGAAAATAAACACAAAGATCCTCAAGAAAACATGTGTAAATCAAATTCAGCAATATATAAAAAGAAACGCCATCGCCGAGTGGGAATTTTGCAGGAGTGCAAGGTGGTTCAACATTTAAAAGTCAATTAATGTACTACAGTGTATCAATAGAATTAAAGACAAGTTCACCTGACCATCTCAATAGAAGGAACAAAAGCATTTGATAAAATTTCATGCCTTTAATAATAAAAAACTCAACAGGCAAGGAATAAAAGGAAACTTCCCCTTAACCTGACAAAGGACATCTATATATGGAATCGAATTGAGAGTCCAGAAATAAACCCCTATATCTCAGGTCAACTGATTTTCCACAAAGATGCCAAAAACATTTCAATGGGGAAAGAATAAGCTTTTCAACAAATGATACTGAGACAACTGGATCTTCCCATATAAAAGAATGAACTTGGACTTCGGCCTCCCAACATGTACTCAAATTAATTCAAAGTAGATCAAAGATCCAGATCTACTTGGAGTCCCACACTGTGACCTTGGACAAGCTGCTTAGTTAATATGAACCTTGGGGTCCACCCACCGAGGTTTTTTTTTACAAGTTTAGAGACTCCCATCTGACCATATGAGAGTGTTGTGTTATAGAAATGTTGGCTGTGTTTGCTACGACGTGGATGGAACTAGAGGGTGTTATGCTGAGTGAAATAAGTCAATCAGAGAAAGACAATTATCATAGGATCTCTCTGATATGAGGAATTTGAGGGGCAGGGTGGGGGGTTGTGGGAGGTAGGGAGGGAAAAAATGAAACAAGATGGGATCAGGAAGGAGACAAACCATAAGAGACTCTTAATCTCACAAAACAAACTGAGGGTTACTGGGGAGTGGGAGGGTAGGGATAGGGTGGCTGGGTTATGGACATTGGGGAGGGTTTGTGCTTTGGTGAATGCTGTGAAAGGTGTAAACCTGATGATTCACAGACCTGTACCCCTGGGGCAAAAAAAAAAAAAAAAAAGAAATGTTGGCTGTTGACCTATTAACTTGTGTCTTCTGCTTTTGCTATTTTTCCTAAAACCAGAGAGCAAGAAAAACGTTCCAGTTATTGTCCTTTTCCAGGTGTTTTCCCCGGCATACTGAGCACACCCCTACTGCAGGAAACATCTGGGCCCTGGGTCAGGGCACCTGCACGCTGGGACAGTCCCCAGGATGAGACGGTCTAGAAAGCAGGCTGGTAGGTTCATTGTCCAGCCCCACTATCACCTGGACGGAAGCCTGCCTGGACAAGGTGCATAAGAGAAAGATGATGTTAAGCGTTTCCATTTTTCTAGCACCAAATATGTGGTGGGTCCTGTAAAAATATTAGCTCACATATATTGAGTATGCTTTGTGCCAGGACTATCCTAACCACCTCACAGGGATTAATCCAGGTTATCACCCAACAGTCCAGTGAGGGAGAGTCTCTTATTATCCACAACTTATGGATAAAAAAATGGTGCAAAGATCAGTCAAGCAACTTTCCCAAGATAGCACAAATGCTAAGAACTTAGACTCAAACCCAGGAGGATCTGATCCTAGGGCTACTTTAGGCTGCTGTCTCATTCTGCCAGGTACAGAGAGGTCATTTCATCCCCAAATCACTCAGCAGGGGAGACAGTTTTGTTTACTTGATAAGTGAGCTAAGGGGGCTCAGAGCAGGTAGGAGACCCACTCAAAGCCACGTGGGTAGTAGTAGGAAAAACCAGATTCAAGCCCCTATCCCACTCCAGAGTCCCCACGCCCTGGGTCACACGTTAGGTCAATCAAACCAGTGTTTTTAGAGTTCTCCGTGGATTTCAATCGCAGTCAAGGCCATGAACCGCTGTTTGGAGAACAAAACAGGTGCACTTAACCCATCCATTCCTAAGCCAACACATGCCCCATCCGTAAACAGTAGTTTTCTTGCTGCAGGGAAGTGGTCCTGTTACAGCCGGCTCGCCGTCAGTGGCTGGTAGCGGCTGCCCATCCAGTCTGCAGGAACACGGACCTCTCAACAACTTGTGCTAGCCTTGTGCCCCCCCCAGCAGACCCCTTCCTCGCTTGCCTGTGCAGACTGTTCCATTCCCTTGGAATCCTGCTGCGCATTTGCACGAGGCTGTACCGTCTGGATTGAGAAGGCAGCTGCAATGAAAAAGGGCAAGGGCTATTTGTGGAAAACAAACCAACAAGCAAACAAACAAAAAACATAACACTGTCCCCTTCATCGGCAGCATCCCAGCTCATGACCCCATGTGACGCTCCAAGGTCTTGCCTAAGTGTTGGAAGGAGAGGCCATTCCTAGCACGGCCCCCGCCAGTGGCAGCTAAAACTGCAGGGTGTGCATATGTAGGCATCGGCCCAGGTATAGAGAGGATAGCTACCCATCTTTAGAGAGCCACTTAGGTCCTTGGAGCTGTGCTTTGCACATTACTTTGTAGAACATACACAATATTCAATAGCTCTAAGAAGCAGATATAATTAGTTCCATTCTATAGATGGAGAAACTGAGGCTTAGAATAAGTAATTGACTCAAGGTCATGCAGACAATGAAAAGGACAGAGAGTGATTTGAATTCAGGTCAAAGTCCAGTTACTGGGCTAACTAATGACCCAAGAAGCCCCTCTGGGAGTTAGGACTATGAAGCCAAAGTCTGAACAAGTAAGGTTTGATGGTGAAGCAGGAGCAAGGTTGGATAAAGGTCGGGTGCACTGGCCTGTACTTAGCTTCTATGAAAAAGTCCCTGTGGCTTGAACTGGGGGTAACAGCTGGCATTCTTGCCAACAGCCCAGATAACTCAGGAGGCAGCTTGTTTAAAAGGCTGCATCTGGCAATTGATGGTGGCCTTTTCAGAGGGAATTTTCATTTCATACTTAATTTTATCCTAACTCTTCAGAAATGGTCTCAGGAAATGATTACCCTGAGGTGGACGCGTCTAGGAAAGGGTCCACTTTGCATCACCCCAAAAGAAAGTACGTACTTGGCACTGGTGTGGCATATCCCATTGCAGTCATCTTTTGTGATCTCTGAAAAAGAGAACCAGTTGTTGGGTCAGTCCTTTCATACTAAACCTACCTCAAAAACTTTCATTGAGTACTTGGTGCTAAAAGATTTAATTCCTCAAAAGTAATGATATGCATCATGGGAACCATGTAAAATTCTGTGACATTGTAAATCCTTTTTTTTTGCATGGGCTGTCAGGAAGCCTGGGGCCAAATCAGAGGTCAAATATACTGATGGAGTTGTCTACTGTGTGCCAGGCTCTGTGTCACACGGTGTGGCTGCAAGGAGAGTAAAACATGGTATCTTCCCTCAGGGTCTGGATGTCGATGTATGTTCCTCCCTCGGGCCTGATTTTTTACTTTCATTTACATTTCCTATGTTCCTTATTCTTTCTAGTTTTTCATCATTTTATTATGGAGTGATATAAACAAGCAAAACCTAATTATAATGAATATTAAAAGGTTATTTTTTTTCTTTTGCATATGCAAAAACAACCCAAGGCCAGGCAGGCACACAGCAGGTGCCTATTATCTATTAGCTCAATTCATTCCTAAATTTCCTGCAATAGCATAGGTCTTGCCCTTGGATGCCCAGCTAACAGATATTTCCCAGCAGGGGAGAATCCGGGAAGAAATCATTAGAAATGAAGAAAGAGTAGCCTTTGGGGAAGATGCTTGTGTTAAGAACCTTTGGGATGGAATCTCATTAAAGCTGGCTGAGTCACACAGAGAGTCTGGAAAGAGAGACTTGACCATCAAAGTGGTCTGTTTGGTGTCAGAGAAGCTCCTGTGGGCTAGAATGGATGCAATGCGATTTTGTGCCTTGATGTATGCTATTCCTTGAGCCTGGAAACCCTTCTCTCTCCATTCTCTGTCGGTTGAACTCCCAATCATCTTTTAGGTCCTCCTCTCTGGAACGTGCTCTAAACCTCTGAGAACTTCAGTGAGTAGGTATTGGCGAGATGCTGTGCCCTTTTGAGCAGGACCAGGCACGCCTGTGTGGCCTCAGTGATGTCTGCCGTGAGCTCGGGAGTGGGGCGTTTGCACCCGACAAAAGAGGTCTCTTCCTCTCTCTAGTCTAGAGGCTCTTTCCTCTGCGCTCTCGTACCACCAGATTTTGAACACTATTGAACATTTATTTCCACTTCTAGGGTGGAAGCTCCTTGTGCAGGGTGTGCACGGAGACCAGCCTGGAAAACTGGGTGAGGGCCAATTGGTGAAGAGCCTCGTACTCCATCCTACTAAGTGGTTTCTCCTGCAGGCAATGAACCTTCTCCTGGAGGCAATGAAGAACCATAGCAGGTTGTCAAGTTCTGGGGAGGGGTGGGAAATGGAATCTTACCTATGGTTATAGGCTGAATATTTGTGTCCCCTTTCCCCCCCACCAATCCATATCTTGAAACCTAATCTTCAGTGGGATGGTATTGAGGGTTGGGCCTTTGGAGATGGTCGGGTCATAAAGGTGGAGTGCTCACGGATGGGATTGGTGCCTTTATAAAAGAGAGCCCAGAGAGTACCCTGGCCTCTTCTGCTGTGTGAGGACATGAGAGATTAGCTGGTTGTAACCCAGAAGCGGATTTTCACCAGAACTGGATGGTGCTGGCACTTGACCTCAGACTTCCAGCATCCAGAACTGTGAGAGAGAAATTTTGGTTGCTTATAAGCCATCTGGTCTATAGTATTTGTTATAGCAGCCTGAACTAAGACATCCGTGTTTTGGAAACTTCTCTCTGGCAGCCATGTGGAGGGTGACATTGAGGAAGATTGGACAGAGGGCAGAGGGACAGATCACAAGGCTCCTGCTGGGAACTGAACAGCAGGAGGGTTGTGGAGGTTAGAAAAACATAGACATGCTAGTGAGGTGGTGAGGGAGCAGGAGTGGAAGGCATGAAGCCCAAGTGGGTCGTTTCTAGATTGGGTGAGCATGTGGGGGTAGGCTGGGATTTTCTTCCCAGTAAGGACAGCAGGAAGAGTGAGCCTGGAGGTCGGTCCTTGGAGCACACTGAGAAAACATCAGTGCAGGGGCTCCTGGGTGGTGCAGTCAGATACATGTCTGACTCTTGGTTTCCTCTCAGGTCATGATCTCCGGGTCATGAGGGTGAGCCCAGTGTTGGGCTCTGGGCTCAGCAGGGAGTCTGCCTAAATTTCTCTTTCCTTCTCCTTCTGCCCCTTCCCCTGCCACATGCACTCTCTCTCAAATAAATAAATAAATCTTTAAAAAAAGAAAAAATAAAAGAAACCTCAGTTTAGTGTGGTTGGAGTTGGGGGAAATGGGCCTATTCAGATCCTGTTAGTGGGAAATTAAATGGATATACTCTCTGAAGGACAACTTGGCAATAAGCAGCAAACCTTTCCCCCAAAGTGCTAACTTGGGACTCAGAAATCCTGTCTCTAGAAATATTGGTGAATGAATTAGTTAGACAAATGTGAAAGACATATGTATGAGACATTCATTGCAGCCTTACGACAACAATAGAAAATTGGTTTTAGAGAGCGTGGTATAGTCATATAATAGAATATTATATGAAAATTAAAAATGACATTTATCGATATTTATTCACGTGGAGAGATACCCATGACATATTGTGAAATGAAAAAGTAGGCTATAACACTACACAGAATATCATCTCATCCACATATGTTTATCACCAAGGAAAATGTTGGAAGGCTAATGTGAAATATTTTTTTTTTAAAGATTTTATTTATTTATTTGACACAGAGAGATTACAAGTAGGCAGAGAGGCAGGCAGGGAGACAGGGAGAGGAGGAAGCAGGCTCCCTGCTGAGCAGAGAGCCCGATGCGGGCCTCGATCCCAGGACGCTGAGACCATGACCTGAGCCGAAAGCAGAGGCTTTAACCCACTGAGCCACACAGGCACCCGGCTAATGTGAAATATTAATGATAGTTTGTTCCTGCTGTGGGAATCTATTTCTTATTTTCTTCTTTCTGCTTTTCTTTTTTTAAAAGATATATTTATTTGTTTGAGAGAGAGAGAGAGTGAGCTTGAGCACGGGGAGGTGCAGAGAGAGGGAGAGGAAGAGAACCTCAAGCAGACTCCCTGCTGAGCACAGGGCCCCACACAGGGCTCGATCTCACAACCCCGAGATTATGACCTGAGCCGAAATCAAGAGTCAGACGCTCAACTGACTGAGCCACCGCCCAGGTGCCCCTGCTTTTCTTTACTTTACAAACTTTTTGTGGCAAGTAGGAGCTACTTTGGTTGCCAAAGGAAGTGACATTTCTTTCTTTTTTTAAAAATATTTTATTTATTCATTTGAGAGAGAGAGATGAGAGAGAGAGGGAGAGATGATAGTGAGAGAGGGACAACAAGCAGTGGGGGGCAGAGGGAGAGGGAGAGACAGACTCCCTACTGAGCAGGGAGCCCACCATGGGGCTCCATCCCAGAACCCTGAGATGATGACCTGAGCTGAAGGCAGATGCTTAATGGACTGATCCACCCAGGCGCCCCCTAAAGGTGTCATTTCTATTTTAGGAAGGCAGAAATGGGGGCGCCTGGGTGGCTCAGTGGGATAAAGCCTCTGCCTTTGGCTCAGGTCATGATCTCAGGGTCCTGGGATCGAGCCCCGCTGAGCAGGGAGCCTGCTTCCTCCTCTCTCTCTGCCTGCCTCTCTGCCTACTTGTAATCTCTCTGTAAAATAAATAAATAAAATCTTAAAAAAAAAAAAAAAGGAAGGCAGAAATGTAGCTGCTTGGAAGCGAGGCTAAGAACACATCATAAAGACCGAGAGACTCGCCCTTACCAGTGTCGCATCTCACTCCTCGCCAGCCAACGTCACAGTCGCAGGAGCCGTCGCCAGAGGGTCCTTGCTTGCATCTCCCATGGACACAAGAACACACTAAGTGGAAAAGTGCCCACAAATGGTTAGCCCTCTGACCCGTGTTCCGGAACTCATTATCATTTACTATGAAGAGACACTTCACGTGAAGGGCACTTCACTCTCCCACCTGGTTCCAGAGAACCATTGTCTTTAATGGAGGGCTGGATTCACGGGAAGGCCAGGGACACAGGAGATGGAGTCGAATCAGGTCTTGATTTGATAGAGACCACCATTGTGGGACGGTGTAGCACTGTGGGCTGGCGACCCGAGCAGGGCGCGTGTCCTCAGCTAAGCTCAGGGTCGTGTGCAATGCCCGGGGACGGAACCATATTGGTTCCCTACGGTCTGTGCACTAGGTTTATATAAACCTGGGGCGGCACTGCCTTCTTTGACAACATAGAAAAGCCGATTCCTCCGTTACACAGCAGCGCAGTGAGCCCCTGAGAACTGGTGGAAAGCTTTGGATGCCTTCTCCTGAGAAAAGCATTCAGATTTGGGGCTTTGCTGGGCCCCATGAAGGTCATCTACAGATCACCGGTTAGGAAATCCTGCACAAGTGAAAGCAGAAGATGCTTCCAAATGACAGAAAGAGTCAGCACTCTAGTTGCAACTATATATGATGGTCCAATTATAATGATTCAATTATATGCTGCTTTTTTTTCTGACTTGGAACGCTAAAGACAAAGCAGTGATAGCCAGGTCCAATTTATGGTTTTTAGTGCAGGGTAGAAAAAAAATGCTTTGTTTTCTCATCATGGATTAGGCAAGTTCTCCCACGTGTGTGTGTCTTTGGGCACAAGGTCAGAGAATGCAAACAGATGATGATGTTTGTGAAAACAGTTTAAAGCATGTGGCTTGTTGAAGGTGAATTAATAGAGTAATCTTCAGGTAAAGGACTGCATGATTCAAGAGCAAGGATGTGGGACCAGGACCAGGCAAGATACATATTCAAATCTCAGTTCTGCCTCCCACCAGGTATGACCTTAAGGGAAGTCATTATGCTCTGCCTTGATATACTGGTCTGTAAAATGGGTACATAAGGTTCCTGTGTGAATTAAACCAGATACCGTGCACAAAGGGGCATTTCAAACTATCAAGCAATGTCCAAACCTGAGAGGCTAACCAGGAGGATCAGAGCGCCCAGGCAAACTCATGAACGTGGTTGGTTGGGGAAGGCCAGGGAACAGATTGGGGGTGGGGTGATAGGCGCAGTTAGTGACTGAAAATGTTTGGAAAACACTGTTCTCCGAAAATTCCACAACTCACACATTCTTACAATTCACATGCTAATGAAGGTGGGATTCCAGCCTGGCCGGTGAGCGAGAGCGAGAGGGGCCACTTCTCTGCCAGCCCCGCTGCTTCCGCTCAGCGAGGGGGAGGTCTGGCTGGGTTGGGGAGGGAGGAGCGCGCGCACCTTGGTCGCAGTGGGCGCCGTACTTGCCCTCCGCGCAGGTCTCACAGGCCGTGCCCGCGAAGCCCTCTCCACACTCGCACACGCCCGTGCCGTTCACTCCATCCAAGCAGATTCCATTTCCAAAGCAGACGTTCTCGGCTTTCCCTGGGCAGGGCTGGCACTGGGGACCAAAGAAGCCCGCACAGCATTCTCTCGTCTGAAACCAGGGACAAGGCTGGGCTCAGACAACGCCCCACCTCCGTCTCCGCGGGTTCGGTCCCGACCGCGGTCGGGAAATCTTGCTGGTGGGGCCGGGTGTGCGCCTGGAGGGCGCCAGGGGCAGGACGCAGTGGGGAGGCAGGAAAGAGGGAAAGGAAAGAGGCAAGCGAGAGACGAGGATGGAGAGCAGCGGGAAAGGAGGCAGCAGGAGCAGAGAGAAGAACAAGGCAGGGGATACCAGCGGGGTGCGCGGGTGAGCGGCTGTCACCATCCAGCACCCTGGCCCCTTCCTGGTGCGTTTCTCATCGCCGTGCTGTTGAGCCGGAGAGGCCTTTGCAGGGGAAGCCTTGGGCATTTTAGAAGTGAATCTCTTGGGGTTTTTTTTGTTGTTAAATTTTTAATTTTAATTCTAGTAGAGTTCACTTACAATGTTGTATTAGTTGCAGGTATACCACATAGTGATTCAGCAATTCTATATATTGCTCAGTGCTCGTCAGGATAAGTGCACTTCTTAATCCCCATCACGGATGCCTTCATTCTTTTTTTATAAAAAGATTTATTTATTTTATTTATTTGAGAGAGAGCACATGAGGGTGGGAGGGCCAGAGGAAGAGAGAGAAGCCCGACACAGGGCTCTGTCCCTGGATCATGACCTGAGCCAAAGGCAGGAACTTAACCTACTGAGCCACACAGGTGCCCCTGATGCCTTTATTCTTGAGGGCACTAGCACACACGTGTCTGCATTACTCAGTGCTCAGCACAGTAAGTGTCGACACCGTCTGTCACCATACAACGTTACTACGCAATTACTGACTATATTCCCTATGCTGCACTTTTCATCTGTCTCATTTTATAACTGGAAATTTGTACCCCATAATCCCTTTCACCGATTTCACTCATCCCCCCACCCATCTCTGGCAATGACCAGTTTGTTCTCTGTGTTTAAGAGTCTGTTTTTGTTTTGTTTTGTTTTGTTGTTGTTTCTTTGTTCCTTTGTTTTGTTTTTAGGTTCCACATGTAGAATTATTGAATCATTGTGTTGTACTTGTGAAATGAATATACCATTATATGTTAATTATACTTCAGTAAAAAATAAACGGATGAGCATGGCTGTATTCCAGTAAAACATTTCTGGATACGGAAAACAAGACCCCAAACCCCCACAGAATCTTCTGCAGCTCCAAGCTCTGCAGCTTAAAGGCCAAACCATCTTGCTTCCGTAGGATAGGCAGAGGCTATGGCTAGTCTTCTGGGGCAAGAGGCAGGATAGGAAGTTATAAAGAATTTTCCAGCAGATTCCAAAGCAGCAATGCAGACATGCTTAGCTCTTGGGTCCTATTTTCTTTTCTTTTTTTTTTTAAAGATTTTATTTATTTATTTGACAGATAGATAGAGAGCACAAGTAGGTTGAGCAGCAGGCAGAGGGAGAGGGAGAAGCAGGCTCTCTGCTGAGCAGGGAGCCCGCTGTGGGACTCAATCCCAGGACCCTGGGATCATGACCTGAACTGAAGGCAGCTGCTTAACCAACTGAGCCACCCAGGTGCCCTCAGATCCTATTTTCTAAACAATCAGGTGCACCTTCTCTTTCCTTCGGAAGCCAGACGTCTCCTCGGTCCTTGTTGTGACGACAAGGAGGTCCTCCTAGGCTCTCAGCCCTTCAATCTCCTCACCATGCAATTGAATATTGCAGCTTTTCCTGGTTTCCTGACTTACATGGCTGTCCAGAGTTTTCCCGCTACCTCTGCTACCTTGCGCGATGATGACAATGAGGATGACAAGGAGAAAGAGGAGAGGCAGAAGGAATAGACGGGAAGGCATCTGAAAAGTGTGACATACAATAAAACTTCCCCATGCTGCTGCAGGCATTGGAAGGGTGATTCAATCATTATACTCACAATGACGGTTTTCACACATTTTGCCTGGCACCCAATGAACAGGGATCGCTTGCCCATGAAATAAATGGTATAGATACATCTCCTTATCTCTTCACCCTATGAAACAGAAATGATTATAGCAGCTTTTGGGTGAGGGAGAAGTTCCAGTCTCTAAGAGCGAGTAGGTGGGTGACATATTGCTGTTTCTCCCACTGAAATGTTCTGGAAAGGGAAGGGGTAGGCTTCTTGGCGTTACTTTGTAAGGAAGAAGACACAAAAACACAACATTGGCTGCCAGGACTGAACAGGTGGCAAAATCCAAATTATTATACGTTAAGGTGGTATTCTGTAAAAAGAACTTTTGTCTAGGGAATGAACTCAAGTTCAGGAGAATTACAGAGCACATTAGATACAATTATCCTGTAATAACAAGATTAAACTCTGGTGAGAGAATCGGCATTGGTATCATCAGAAATTCTTACTCTCATGCTGTGAAAGGTGCATAAACATCTATTTTTTGTGATGATTGGAACATTATCAGAAGTAGCTTTTGCAATAAATAGCTATAAGAAACATCGGTAATTAATTCAAAGACATGTTTACTTCTCCCAAGTTTGCCACCTGTTTCTTAGAGAAAGTTCTAGCTTCAAGTATAAAAGCAAATCAGGCAGGTGAAACTCATCCAGATGGATGTGGTTTTGGATACAGAGTCTGCCCTTCTCTGATAAGATTTCTTGCTCTTGTCCTGTCCAAGCCTGTCCAACACGCTTCCAGGACCGAAAGATGTAGAAAGTGAAAAATCCTTTCCTGTATTGTGTATCAGCTGATATGAACCCCAGCTTCTATTTATGTATTAATTAAATTTTGCTTTGGTCAAAACAAATGGATTCAAGACTTTAAAAAGATGCATATATGAAGTAAAATTAAATTAAAACTAAATACAGGGATTGAGGGCAGTGACAATGAGGTATGCTTGCGGTTCATTTTCTTTCTTTTTTTTTTGAGGTTCACTTTCTAATTTGAACCTCCTGGGATCTGGAAAAAATTTTATTAAAGCAGACAAAATACTTACGAGTTGTTTAGTTCCAAGTGGGCAGATCGGCTGCTGGAGACACTTCCCACATTTTCCCTTGGTAAGACACAGAGAGGCAAGGTGAACATTTCACCATTCTTACTTTTAGTGCAAAGTGAGGCTGCAAGTATTTTCCAGACCTTGGAGCTGAAGGTTTTAGAATGTAGAATTGAAACTCAGGAAGATATTGGGAGATTCATCTGGTCAATACTTGGGAGCACCTGGGAGCGGAGGGCTCAGCGTGGAGATAATATACACCATTATAAAACAATGAGCACGAGTTAAGAATGACAGAAATTTAAAAATGTGACCCATTCCTGGAACAGGAGGGGGCCAATGTGACTAGGTCTTAACTTGGTCCCCACCAGACAGGATAATGTGGTTGTTCACGGTTCCGGCTTTGGGGCCAGACTGCCTGGATTTGAACTCCTTGTCTGCCACTTGTTAGTTCTGTGAATCTGGGTACATTACTTGACCTCTTTGTGGCTCATTTCCCCCATCTGTAGAATGGGGACAGTAATAGTACCTATTTTGTAGGGTGTGGTGAGGATGCATTAATATATGTAACATGTATATTAACCCGTATAAAACCATTATAATAGTATAAAATATGTGCAGTGCTTGGCACATAATAAAGTGCCTCCCAAATGTCAGCAGTTATTGCTATTACAGAAAGATCCTAAACCATCCCACGGACTGGAGTGAAAAGTCTCCATCACCGCATCCTCTGTTACACTGAAATAATATATGTCCGTATTTTCTCTTCCAGTAGACCAGGGTTGGCCAACACCTGCTATCAGTGCACCATCACCCCCTCCCCCGCACCTATGCTAGGCCTGGCATGTTTCCCTCTGAGGAAGACCATGACTTGAGAATCCTGCTCAGTACAACCCTCCAGGAAAGTTCCCAGGCACCCGAGGCACAATTCATTGCACTGGACCATGAGCCCACTGAGGGTAGGGATCATGTCTCATTTATCTTCGTAGAGTCAAGTTGATTCTGCTTCTTTGTACATCAGAGATGCTCATTCAGTGTGTTTTTGAACTGAATTGAGATATCCTGATAGATAAAACTTATGCTTAAACAGTTTATAAAAAATGAAGCCAACAGGTGCATCGTTGGCCTGGGATATGACTTACTCGTACAATAGTAGTGTCGTTATTATCACATCTATTCTTCTGAATTTCCAGAACTTTCCCCAAGCCATGGATCACTCCCTTGTCAGTGGCCGCATTGGTGTAGTTTATAGGAGCCTCATTTACATAGATCTGTAAACAAGAGGGCTGAATGTGAGTTTGTAGTGATTTCAAGGGAAATAGCAACACTAAGGATCAGAGGCTATCAATATCACAAGAGTCTCAGAGATAGTCCGGTATTCACCTGGCAGGTAGCACCCTGTAGGGGAAAGATCTCTCCTGGGAAGGAGAGTCTAAATAATGGTCCCGTATCTGGTACCATCTGGTTGTGTGACCTTGGGCCACGTGCTTTTCCTCTCTGAATCTCAATTTCCTTTTTTGTAAAAGGAAGAGGCTGATCTAGATCATCTCTAAGGTTTCTCTCCACCCCTCCCATTAGCGGGTTTATAGCTGTTTGAAGAATTCTGAGTCATGATTGTTAGGTGAGCCCCATGGGTGTGCGCCCCTGTGCTGTGGACTGGGAGAAGTTTGAATGCCTTCCAAAACCAGGCACGGAGAATGAAACTCATTGGCCTTTCCGCACATCTCTATGGAGAGTTTGTGAGCAACCTTTAGAAAGGCCAAGCGACAAGTATTTAAGAATAAAAATAATTAGCATTTTTAAGTGTTTTTGTTTGTGAAAAGTGTTCCCCAGATAGTATCATTTCCCAGTATGTGGCAAGTGCTCAGAGGTTCTGGATTATATGCTGCTAATTCAAATTCAACTTTGAGTTGCAATGTGTTTTGTTGTAATTTTTTTTAATAGGAGACTACCTTAATGATTGAGTAATGCAAAACAAGTGAATCCATCTATTCGTTCATTACTATAATTAATATAATTGGGAAAAAAAGTTGTTTAAAAAAGGAGTGTGTGTGAGAGTCTGAGTCGGTATGAGTTGGGAGAAGGGGGAATCTTTATTATACTAAATAAGTGTTAAGTTTGTATCCAATAAGGGTTTAAAAATGATTAATAACATCCCCAAACTCCACAGCAGCAATATTAAAATGAGTCTTTCAAGTGCTGAAATTTAAACTCCCATGGAATGTTAAGGTCCCTTATGATTTACTTGGAGTCAGGTGCATTTCCATTGGGTGTTGAGGTAAATCATGACTGAGCTTCACAGAGGTCTTCCAGCATCTGTGTAGATTTGGAAAACTTGCAGGGAACCTTAAGGTGCTGTCAAATGGTGGTTGCAACACAAACTTCCAGAATTCTGAGAAACTGAGCTATTTAAAAAATATCAAAGTGACAGAACTTCTGATGCTATAATACTGTTGATTTGGCATTAAATAAGTCTGAATCATTTTCATTGTGAGAAGTCCCCAGAGAATTATGGGCTGCACTAAAATTTTTACTTAAACACAAGTTCACTGGGTTAGAGAGCTTTTTCCTACAACTTCATTGTCCTAAGAGAAAGTAAATGAGTTGTCAATAAAAGCAAAACATCTACTGTGAGATAGAACTATTTATTATAAGTTAAAGCCTCTAGTATAAAATTGCTCTAGATCAAAGAATTTCCAAACAAATGGAAAATAACCATGACAGAGTTGAAATTGATTCAACTAACTGCATTAGAGAATTCATCTCTATGTGGTGAAGTAAGAAATGATACAGATAAAAACAAAAAAAAAACTAAGTTCTTTACCAATAAAAAGTTGCCTTACTAGGAAAAATAAGAAAATGTATTTAAAAGGATCTCCTCAAAATTATTCCATAACAGGTAGGATTATTTGCAGGAGTCGGAGGAAAATATTTGGAAGTAATGAGATGTTAGGCTCTTTTTTTACCCAAGCATGTTGAAACAAAATGTCCACAAAATTTCACTTGTGATTCAGTGATGGTACTACTGAGAACATCATTTTAACATTGCACTTTTTAAAAGGACCAAATACTATTAATGCTAAAAAATGTCCATGATTAAACTTTCTTCCTCTTAATATCATGCTTAGTTTATCTTAAATAATAACTTGTTTTTATTAATTTTTTATGAGAATTTATACTAGAGTTATACTATTTCTTGTTAAATTTTCATAAACCAATCTTCTTTCTCGATGCTTGAAATATGCCATTAGAATTATACTTGAAATACTTTACATATTTAGTTTCATCAATTCTTTTTCATGAATTCTGAATACTGTAGTATTTAGTGGTTGTGTGAGATAAATATTGGAATACTGGTATGGGGTTCAGCCAGTCCTGGGACCATGGTCTGTATGATCAAGCAATTGCGACATTATTCACGTGGCTGCTGGATTCCACATGTCCCTTGGGCCCGTGGAGTCAGTGCCACATCCTGGGAGCTGGGTTTTGCGGCCAGGTCTTCTATCTTAGAGACCGCTTGGGGACTGTCTGTTGGGTTCGTTAGGAATCAGTGTCAGAGGGCACTTGTGACTGTTGGAATTCAAATACCACGGTTAGTAAAGACCACACGGATTATCTGAAGGCTGGTGACAGGGAGGGGGAGTGGGGAACTCGGCAGTCTCTTTGCTCTTTAGGGTGAAAGACAGGCAACCGCAACTGTCTTTTGTGGATAAGGCTTAGGAAGTACTGTGAGATTATTCCAACGTGAAAGTGATGACGGGTGATAGGAGCTAAGACACTCACTCCTGGATTTTCAGTAAGAGGGGCGCACCTGGTCATCGTGAATAAAGAAGCCGAGGAGGTAGGAAAAGCCCAGCATGGTCTCCCGGTGCATGCCGTGGTGCAGGTCATTCTTCAGGAGTTTCTCCTCCAAGACCACGTGATACCTGAGTATGTCCTCCTCCTGGACAACACACAGAAGTGAAAGTCAACCCATAGGTCAGCCAGTCCCCAGTCACTTAGTGGGCTGCCCCAGTATGCCTGGCCCTGAGGGAATTACTAGAGCAATAGCTTGTTGAACGGCAAGGTCTGACTGAGGCATCAGGACGCAGTAGATGTGAAATACTAAATCACCTCACATGTGGCAGTCTTCCACGTGGGATGGTCTAGAACTCCTGGCGTCACCCTAAAGCCTGGACTGAAGTCAGGAAGCTCAAGGGAGGATTTTAAAGATGATTTCTTTGAAGAGAAGTGCTACACTTCTGAGAGAGAAGTCCCCACACCCCAGCCTGCCTTTCACCTCAAGGGCCACAAGAGGAGATTTGATGGGATGTTTTGAAGAATGTGATCTGTGTCCCTGCAGACACGGTGGCCTGTGGGAGACTGGGGTTGTACTCAGACCTGAGCATTCTCAGGCTGGCGGGTTGATCCAGTGTGGAGAGCAGAGGGGTGTCCCTGCACTGGGACAGGCCACCACTCCCAGTGCTAGCTTGGGACAAGAAAGGACGTGTGTCCTATGGGCCAGATGTGTTGCAGGGTCAGAGAGAACTGGGGCCTTAGGTCCTATCTTAGATGGCGGCTAGGGGGCTGACAGGCTTCCCCAGGGGAAAAGCCGGAGGTGGGTTCTGGATGCTTAGGGTCCAAGGAGGAGATCAATGACTGCAGGGCTAGGGTGCATGCGCAGAGGTCAAGGGGACAACAGTCAGAGAGCACCGGTTATGGGTGGGGTCTCCAAAGGACCATCAGAGCATCAGAGGAAGGGAGGGAAGGAAGGGGGTAGAGGGAGAGAGAGAGAGAGCGAGCATGAATGAGTGCTTTGAAACACTGGCCCGGCCCAGAAAGAGCAATGGCATCTCAAGATAGTACCAGTTAGATTAAGAACCTTTCTACCCCTTTAAGGTCTCCTCTTGACCACCAAGACTTTCTACCCTTCAACTTCAAACCTGATGCAATCCACACTGAATTTAATGAGCTCAGGGAAGGGAATAGAAGGTTACCTAAGTTAATTGTCTTTGAACTCCAAACCCACCCTCCACGCTCTGCTTTGTGATGCTGGGGCCTGGACTGTAGTCCACATTTTTCCTTTGCCAGGGCTCCTGTTCAGCTCTGCCAGTGGAAAGTGCTAGAAGGAGATTGTGAAGCCTATTAGAGCAGAACGAGGGAGAAGGGATATCCTCATCCTGTTTGCTTCCTGTTTCTATGGGCATCACCCCAACCCCACTCTGCACCCCGGAAGTGGCAGCTGAATCTGGAGGGCAGTTTCCCAGACATCAGCACCTGCTGGGTCATGCCCTCTGCTAGAGTCTGGGTCTTGGGCCCCCAGGGACCGTCCTCCAGGGTCAGAGACACCAGATGACCAGCACCCCACCACTGAGGTCTGAGTTACAGCTCTGCGCGGCTCTTCCTCTGCATTTCTAAGTTTTAGTGACTCTAACCTCTTCTCTTTGTTCTCCCAGCCTTTGGGGTCTAGATGTTTCCTGCAGTTGCTACCTCTGTGACTTCTCTCTCTCTCCTTTTAACCCTTCTGTTATACTTACACAGCTTTGTAGTCAATAACCAATTCATGATCTTAAACTCCCTCTTGTATGGTTTCAGTCTCCTGATGGATCCTGGTTGACTGAACTACAAGCCCCTCCTCCAGTTTCCTGCCTGGACAAAGCCCCAGCAGGGAACCATGAGAGAAGATGTGATTTTAAAATCCAGTTCAAGGTGTTGATTATTACAGGGGCTGGAATTTTTTTCTTAACTTAATTTTGAGACTCTGTTTGTGACTTCAAATGATCTTAGCACTCTTGGGGGAAACAGAAAGGTCATGGGATTGCCTGAAGTTTCATCCCAAGGCAGGAAAAGAATATTCTCCACTGAACAGGCTCACAGAGACTGGGGCAGGGCAGGGGAGACAAGGTGAAGGAGATTTCCGATCCCTCCCAGGAACCCTGTTTGTTCATCATGTCAGTTACAAAAGTGTAGGATACCATCCCTGCCCTCACAGACTTTATAAGCTCCTAGGAGCTTGCAAGCCTCTCATCACACCATACAGATGCCTAAGGGCGTGCAAATGGTCTGAACTCAGAGGCAGGACAGATTTCGGCTGGCTCAGGCGGTGAGCCTGCTTCCCTGAGGAGGTCAGACTGGACTTGAGGAATGGGTGGGGTGATCCCAGAGGTAGTGAAGACAGAAGGACAGGCTTCCTGATTGAGGGAGCAGTGTGTGCGTGCACGTGTGTGTGTGTGTGTGTGTGTGTGTGTGTGTGTATAGGTATGAACAAAGGCATCAAACATGTCTTTGGCTTTTTTTGGGTCCCTGAGACTGTCACTCTGGTTAGACCAGGGGGTTTCTGCAGAGAACAGGTGGGCCCAAGGATGGCTTAGAGAGACTTCAGGTGTCTGTCCATATTTCTTCAGCGTCTCTGTCTCCGGCAACTTATCTGAAGATAAAAGGGAAAACAGTGTGCTTGCTGTGCCAATACAGCTTCAAACATCCCATTGTGCGGTGGGGGCTGGGAGCAGGGCAACCCCAGCTCCTAAGTGAACATTCTGGAACAACCACTGAATAGAAGGTGAATGGCGGCCAGTTGACAGAGGCCTTAGATACCTGGGCAGGTAGTCTGAACTCCGATCCTGGTGGGGATCCACCCAGTGGTTTTGAGGCATAGAGTGGCATGGCTGGAGCTTGATATTTTTTGACAAAATCTTTTGACAGATTTTGACTGTCTAGCCCCAGATGTTAGGAATCAGGGAGGATAGAGGTGGGGAGAAGAGGAGGAAGACAGAGACAACCCACTTCCTCCTTGTCCCTGCCCCTGACATCTCAGCTGCCCTGGGCTAGGGAGGCTGGGACGGGGAAGGGGGTGACAAGGAGGATCCTTCCAGCTTCTGGGGACACCTGTATCCTTGTGTCCAGGCCCGAGGATGAGCTTCCGGGGTGTGAATGAAACACACGGATGGAGGAAGCCACTGCACAAGTTTACCTTAAGTATCTGGACACAGACAAGGAAGTTTTGATGAGAGAGTGGAATGGTCCATGATTAAGGGATTGAAAAATGTTGACTTTGAATGTTCACAAAATAATTTTCCTGGTTATTGCTCCCAGTACTTACTAGAGTTGCGACCTTCTTCTCCCGGATGTAGTTCTCGATGGCATCATTGTTTGGAGCAAACACTGTATAAGCGTCGGCTGCCTCGATTGCACTGGCCAGGTTATATTGCTGTGATAGTAAGAGACAAGAATGCCTGAGGGACTTCCCCGTGCAGGTACCCCGAGCAAGCAGGTTGCACAGAGAACGTGGTACTTACGATGATATAGCCCCGGAAGATGGAATAGTTGGGCATCTGGTCCAGCCGGGTGAGCAGGTTTGGCAAGGAGACAGTTAGGCTTCTCTGGGGAACCAGCACCTGGGAAAGAAGCCCCCAGATTCTGTTAGCAGGTGTCCATAGGGCTTGCTGCCCTCCAGTAGGTAGGGTCATGTCACATGACAAGGTACCATGATGAGGACCCCTAGTCTACAGAGTGCCTCTGCAAATTTAACAAAGGGCACCTTTTCCTCTGATGGCAACACCCAATGAGGGTGCACAGGCTGGGAGTGAAGCGGGCTGGGGGTGAGCCTCACGCCACCCTTAGGCCAGGCACCGATATGCAGAGCATGACCTGCCCACCTGTTCATGGTGGCCTCGGCAAAGGTGACCACAGTGTCCAAGGGCAGGTGGAGGAGGTCCTTAGGGAGCCAGTGCAACTGGAGGCTAAGCAGAGAACTTGAAATAGTTGACAGGCATCCAGGATTCTTTTGTGGTCACATCACTTCCTCCTCAGTCCAGGTACTTAGCCCTGAGGAGCCTAACTTGTCTCCTTTGTGAATTGAGGACAGTCGCATTTACCGTCTTAGGGTTGTGGTAAAAATCACAGGAGATAATGGAACATGATATATCGTGCAGGGCCTGGTACCTACCGCGCTGTCAATCACTCCAGTTATTACCACGTACGAGGGCAGGGGCCGGTGCTGACAAGGGACACAGAGACACAGCCCCCCCACCCCGGGGACATGCCATCATGTGGGGGTCCAGGACCATACCGTGAGGAAGAACTAACTATCAGTACAAGAGGGCACGGTGTGCCTAATGAGTTCTATACTCCTAAATCCCATGGAATTATAGAGAAGGGAGAAAGGAGTAAAATCAACATTTATTTAGGGAAGGTCTGCTAGGCAGTAGGCATCAAGAGAGAGAAGGTGTTGTTTTGTTCTCCCTGGGGAAGAAAAATGAGGCTCAGAGAGGTTATGTCGCTTGCCCAAGTTCACATAGCTTGCTATGAGCGGATCCCCGGATTCTGTAAGCCGTCCTTGATGATATGGGCTGCAGGGACCGGGAAGGCTTCCAGGAGGAGCTGAGACTCGAATTGGCCCCATGATAATGATGATCAGGACAGGACATGAGCTGAGGGGCCATTGTTCTAACAAGGTGTGGCCATCAGAAATGTAAATAAGGAGAGGTAATTTAATGTTTTTTAAAAAGGTTTTTAGGGCGCCTGGGTGGCTCAGTGGGTTAAAGCCTCTGCCTTCGGCTCAGGTCATGATCTCAGGGTCCTGGGATCGAGGCCCGCATCGGGCTCTCTGCTCAGCAGGGAGCCTGCTTCCTCCTCTCTCTGCCTGCCTCTCTGCCTACTTGTAATCTCTTTCTGTCAAATAAATAAATAATCTAAAAAGAAAATAAAAAGGTTTTTAGTAGGAAAGCCAGGATTGGAGAAGAAAAATACCCTTGATAAGTAATATTCATTTGCATCATAGGAAGTCATAAACAGAGCATAGTTCCCTACAAGTGATCACTTGCTCAAAAATGTTGTTTTTCTTAATGTTTCTTGGTAATAGAAGGGAATTGCAAGGTTTTTGAAAAATAAGGCACCCAGGAGTCTTACAAATAGCTTCTCTTTCCTGCACAGAAATAGTTGACCTTTTCTGTAAATTAAAATCAAAAGTGAGTATAGAAGTGCCAAGTGAGGATAATTTTAATTAAAATGCAATTAGTCTTTTCCAATTTTCCACCTTTCAAAAGTTCCCAATACACCCTAAATTCTAACCTTAATTTTCAGTGAAAATCCTAATATAGTAACTGAAAATTATAGGATAGCTTAAAACCCCGTTTCCCGCGATACTTTTTTTTTATTTTGTACCTTTGAATACTATTGCATTGTGTCTTAGAAGAAAGTGAAAATTTCAAAGTACTTTTTCTACACTTTTCCACATTTTCCTTGGGCTTCCTTACTCCATCTTTTTAGGGTGCAATAATGCAGAAAGGGGAGAGGAAAAATAATACATAACCACTTGCCTTTCCTCCAGTTCTTGATTAAGATATTCACATAAATAAGAATTATAACATATGTGGTCACCCTTGATGTAGGGCCCATTGCCGAATATAGGCTGAATAAGCAACAAGTGAGTCTGACTGGATGAAGAGACCCTCTAAGCAGTTTGAACATTAACGTCATGGAGCACAACACAGACTACTTTTCCATTAGAGGTAGATATTTCCGCCCCCACTTCCTACCAAGGATACTGTGCAGGAGTAATTAGTGAAGTCGGAAGAGGTGCTGTCTCTGAGGCAGGTGGCAAGTGTGTACCTTGTTGATGATGTGTATCACACCATTCGTGGCTGCACTGTCACCGTCAACGACAGATGCTCCTTCAATTGTGATATTCTGTAAATGCAAACCATAGTGGGAAGGTAAGTCTCCTCATAGGGTAGGAGATTCAGGGATTGAAACTATTTCTGGGTTTTACACTTCTCAAGCAGTAGTGATTTTCACACTTTTGACTATGACCCGAAGTTAGAATATCTTTAAATTGTGACACACTAGGCATCACACACAGACACACACACACACACACAGACACACACAGACACACACACACACACTGAAGGGATACTTTCCTCTACTACTTGGGAAGCCCCTGAATACTGATTCTGTTCTTTTCTACTTCATACAAAGACTGCTGGTTGAGGTGCCCCAAAGCAATCCTACAGTCTGAAAAACCCTGTAGGTGGTATTGTGTGTTGCACTGTGTCCTCAGTATTCGTATGTTGGGGTCCTAACACCTAGTACCTCAGAATGGGACCTAATTGGAAATAGGGTTTTTCAGAGGTAATCTCATTACAATGAGATCATTGCAGTCAGTCGTACTCCAGCATGGCTGGTGTTCTTCTGAAAAGAGGAAATTGGACACAGACCACGGTCCAGGGAGAATGCCATGTGAGCGTGAAGAAGACCATTGACAATCCAAGGAGAGAGGCTGGTCCCTTCCAATAGCCCTCAGGAGCCAGACTTGCTCACCCCTTGATCTTGGACCTCTGGTCTCTAGAACCGTGAGACAAAATGTTTTGTTGTTTGAACCGCTCTCTTTTGGTACGTTGTTATAACAGCTATAGCAAACTCATATGGACAGCACCTGACTTTCCTGATCCAAATCCAGCTACTTTTCAAGAATATTAATTATCCAACCTACACACTCACCCAGCCACCAACCAGCCACAACACAACTGGGCTCTACTCTCTCTACTTTCCTTTCTTTTTCTCCCCACCACCACCCTTGATTTGAAATCCCTCCTGGGATCCTAAGTGCAGAAGGGGACTTGCCTCACCCTGACAGCCCCCAAGTCACTCAGCAAAATCCCTGGTGAAAATATTCCTGGTCATTGCACATCTCTTTTGGTTAAAGGGAGACATTTACATCAGACCCAGGAACTCATTAAAAATGTGTCTTTGGTGGTTAACTCCTCCAGGTCAATGGTCCGGTTGATTTGTCTCTGAATGCGTAGAATCAGGGATGAGCCTGCCCAGGGTAGGTGCTCAGTTCATGCTTGCTAAGAGAATCAGTGATGTAAAACACCGAGGAAACACAACCCCTTCGTCTAATATAGGTATGTAATGCACTAGAATTAGAACAACAATATGCAAAGAATCCATGGAACTGTATGCAACTCTTTTCTGTGTTCAACAAAGAATGATCTGATGAGGCATATACATTCCAGTAATGCTAGGCATAAACCCTTTTCCCAGTGCTCCCACTAATGAATAGGAAGGTAAAAATGCTTTAGAGCAGTAATTCCAAAACATTTTTGATGGTGGTCCACGGTCCACTAATGTAGCAGTTCTCACTTTCCAGTAAAATCTTCATTTTCACCTTGTGCAATTCATAGCCAGAGCTTTCTAACACTGGCATAGGCAGCAAGGCAGCCAAACTTCCTGATGCAAGGCTGACTACAAGTCCAGACACATGGTGGTAAGTTCTAGAGGTTGAGCCTCCACAGGGCTGAGGCTCTTCCTTGTGCACTGATCTGACTCCAGTACTTAGCTCCTGGCACCTCATAGGTGTTCAGTAAATGTTGGTTGACTGACTCTAACTTAGCATCAAATTTTAGTAACCTGTAGTGACTCAGTTAGTTGGTTACCGGTAACCAGCTTTTAGTTCATCGTATACAAATAGCCACGGTTGTGCAATTGGGCAGACTTTACCCAGAACAATGGAAAGGTTTGGCTTTCTGGATCAGTCTGTGGTCTGTCAAGAAGAAAAGATCAGTCTGTGGTCTGTCTTGTGGCCAAGCTGTGGGGGGAGGGCCACATTTTATAGCATCACTAATACAGGGTAACATGTGAGTGTGTGTGTGTGTATCAATCTATGTCAACAGTTGTTGAGGCTGGATGATGCCTACATGGAAGTTCTATTCTTGGGCTATTTTTGCTCATGTTTGGAGATTTCTATACACAGACATTAAAAGTGGTCAGCACAAACATAGATGACATGTTTCCACTTAGCAGACAGATTATAGCGCTCTCTTACCCCATCTGCCTTCGCCAGGTGAAGGAAGTTGCCAGGCAAAGATGTTGCCAGCATGTCTGAAGACGACAGAGCCTGCAGATCTGCCACTCTGTATGTGCCCAGCAGCATATGGTACCTAAAACAACAGTCCAGAAGGACTATTATGAAATATCAATGCGTGAAGGAATATCATCGAATAGTTTAGAAAATAGGTTCTGGAGCCAGATGGCCAGATTCAAACTCTTCCCCTGCAGTTATCAGCCATGGAGCCTTGGGTTAGTTATGGAATCAGCCCATACCTCAGTTTACCCATCTGTAAAATAGGTGTAATTTTAATGCCTATCTCCTAGGGTTGTTGGGAGGATGAACTGAGTTATATGTGAGGTAGTTAGGACAGAGTTGGCTGTCAATAATGTTAACTATTAACATCCTGGGGGAAGGAGGTGAGGAGCATACTAGAACATGCTGAGTTCTATGGATCTCAAGGACCATGTGGCTTCCCTCTACTGAACTTGGTTCACACGGATGCCAGTAAGATATCATAAAGAATAAAATACATAATACCTACTTTATTAGGGCTGGAATATTGTTCTTGGACAACCAAAAGTTTTTTTCATCTTGATCCATGTCCTCAATAGCTTGCTGGGAAGGCACGAGGAGGGTGAGGTTTGAGGCGGCTGACAGCATGGGTTGTAGAGAAGCATTCTGAATCACAGGAGGGAAAGAAAGTGGGCCTGGCTCGAGTTAGAGGACAAACAGGGTGGACTGAACACTTGGCAGAGATGAAAATTTCCCAGGGAAGTAATTCCAGGGACAGTGGAAAGGGCCTAGAGACCCCTTTCCCAAATCTACCCCACCCACTGGCTGGTACCTCATATTTTCCTCTGAGACACATTCTTTTTACTTCAATGTGTGAGCTTTGTCAAAATGCAAATTTTCTGGATACCCTGGTCAGACTTTGAATCATTAGCAGTCATTTATCCACTAGTCTAAACAAAGAACCAGAGAATAGTCTTGATGATCCTTTGTGTGGGTGTGTGAACCTTAAGAATCCTTGGATGCCCTAGGAATAAGGATGGTGGGAAGATTACAAGAAGTGTTTCAACATGGGGGACAGACTGGGGGCCTGAAATCAAACCTGACCTACTTTTTGTTCTAACCTAGAGCTAGTTCTGGGTAGAAGTGGTGAACTTATGTTTAACAACTGACCCCAAGAAAAACAAACAACAAGCCCTGGCTTGTAAGGTTCCCTGATTTCCCTGACTGATGCTGACCATGGACTCCATATCTTGGCACCTTCTACTCAAAGGGGATAAACCAGTGGTTGTGATGGCACCTTGGCCCACTCATGCAAAGATGACAGAGATGCAGACAACTGGGTATAGTGGGGATTGGATTCTTCATCATAGAACTTACCAGGGGAGAGGAAGAAGCTCCTTGGAGCATGTTGGGCTAAGAGCTAACCACCATGGATAATCCCAAATCCAACTCGGTGAATTGCAGTAATGAATTATGTTGACTTTTTAAAAAAGACCTCTTGATGAGTGAAGCGATACATGTATATTTGAATTGGTTGAAAAGTTGACCCCTCCAGCTTAACCTAGACCAGAACTTCTTAGCCCTGCTTGCATGTTAGAAGCACCTGGGAAGCTTTTAAAATGCACTGATGCCCAGGGTGCACCTCTGACCAGTCAAGTCAGGGTGTCTGTGGCGGGAGCCTAGGCACGGCTATTTAAACAGTGCATTCCATGGGATTCTAAACTGTGGTCAGGGTGCAGGACCACTGCTCTAGACAATTGCCTTCCCCTCCTTCCTACCAGCTGTGTTTTCAGTTTTCTGTTATATGCATTCCACATTTCTAAAATTGTATACGTTTCTGAAGTTCCAACAAAGGTACTCACATTTATCCACTGGTTAAACGTAGCTGCCGCAGAGAGAAATGACAATTCCTTATTCATGTCGTGCAGGGGAGGGAGGGAGAGATCAGAGAGAACACGAGAGAGAAGGAGAAATGAATAAGCATAATCACAGTGCATGTCTGAGCAGCATGTACTTAGCCTTCCCAGAGTTCAGCTCATTTTCCCCGCCAACAGGAATGGCAGCCCGCTAGTTGCTAGTTGAATTTCTGTGTTGCCAAAGCTGCACAGTTCTTTCATGCTTAGGAGCTCCATTAGCTTCTCTGCTCAAGATAAAGAAGTAATTCCCGAAACTTCAGATGGAACAACCACCTGAAGATCTTCCAAGTCAGAATCTAGTTTTTAAGGGCATGGCACCCGACCCTAAGGAGGGTCACAGAGCTCAATGACAGCCCCCTTTCAGAGTCAACATTGAGTAGTGGCATGGAATGTGGAGGCAGGCCATCTTGGTTTTCATTCTGGTCTGGCCACTGTCTAATGCCTTAGGCAAGTTACTTGGTGTCTTTGGGCTTCGATGTTCTTGCCTGTAATATGGGGATAATAAAAGCTCCATCTGATAGGTCAATACGAAATTTGGAGGAGTTAATGTTTTGAAGTGCTTAGAATAGAGGCTGGCATGTGGGACGTGCTCAGGACGTCTCAGCCACTCTTCCTTTTCATGGTTCCACCATGGACTGTGTTAATGAACGTATATATTGAACTGCAGCAGGCACCAGGTTGGAGCGAAGGGAGGGCATACAA
Source organism: Ailurus styani (assembly GCA_002007465.1). Lineage (NCBI taxonomy): Eukaryota > Metazoa > Chordata > Mammalia > Carnivora > Ailuridae > Ailurus > Ailurus styani. Next base: position 1,579,502 of record LNAC01000301.1, read on the forward strand.
AGGAGAAGAGATGACTTCTGCTCTCACGAAACTTACACTTGTTTGGAGAAGTTAAGACTTGAAAAGATCCCCACAGTGCCAGTAGCTCAGTGATGCGTGCAGGTGTGATAAAGGAAGCACTAGACCTTGAGTTCCACAAGACTGGCTTCATTTCCTGAGTCTGCCATCAATTAGCTGTGTGATCTTGGGCAAGTCACTTACCCTCTCTGAGAACTCAAGTCTTATCTGAAAAATGAATATGATGATGCCTGGCTGTTGGGGTTATGAACATTCATGTAAGGGAAAGCATTTTAAAACTATTAAAGCCAGGAGAATGGCAATAGCTCCCATATACAAATTTATACTGAGGCAACAAATCTCAGAGTTGCCTCAGTTCCTTTTTGAAAGTAGTAGAGGTTATCAAATGAATTAGTAAATACATGTCAGATAGTGACAAGTGTGAGAGCTGAGATGTGTGAGTAATGGCCTGAAGGGGCTGCTCCAAGGGGGAGGACAGTGCAGGTCAGGGGACCTGAGCTGATGGCAGAAAGCCAGGAGGCTGGGTCTCCAGGACAGGGGAGCTGAGCTGGCAATGGGCCAGCAAGGCTAAGCTCTTTGCAAAAAGAGTGAGCAGCTTGCTCCCTGTACGATCTCCTGGAGCACAGGACTGGTTGAACACTTTAAAGGCATCCTGGCTAAGAGCTTTTTTTTTTTTTAGTTTTGTCTTTAATATTCTGCCCAGTTCATCTTGGATGACTTACCACAGCTGCATTTCCATAGCACAGAAGGCCATCTCCTTCATAGCCCTCCTGGCAAACACAACTCCAGAGGCCAGAAGAAGTAAACTGACAGGTTGCCTGATAAAACGAAAATAAAAGGAAGCATCTGGCATCCTAACAAATAGCTCCCAGTTACATCCTTGAGCCCTCAGCCTCCATCGAAGGTGAAAACTGCAACTTTGGGGTTGAAAGATGCTGGGAGCGACCCACAGACCCGGCCCTGTTGCAAGGAAAGTCTCCTGTTTGCATGTTTGGTGCTGCTCCTGATTAATCACAATTAAATTCTTTTTTTTTCATCCCTTGCAGATTTAGCATGTAAAAGTATAGGACATACAGTTAATTTGAATTTCAGATAAACATGCAAGTTTTAATATAAGCATGTCCCATGTAAAATTTGGGGCCCCCTGATGCTTCAGAAGGATTCATTGTGTATCTGAAAAACAAACTTTACTGGGTTTCCTATGCTTATTTTATCTGGCAATGCTATGTTGGTTCTTCCGTGCTTTGGAATGAAGTGACAGTAACTTCTCATGGTTAGAACATCAGGGCTTGGTTGGTCTTAAATGAAGCAAAAGTGTTGGCTCTCCTTCAGATTTATGAAGTACTCTCATGATTCTTGAGAAATGGATATTTTGGGGGATCTCCCCTATTTTTCTTCTTTAAAAACTAGCCTCCCCTATCTAGCAGTGGGCATGGAATTGGGACATAAGTTGCCAATAAGTTAGTGGGCATCACTGGGGGTAGAGGGTGATGTTGATCTAAGAAAAGGGAGCTGTGTACCCCAAGATGCAAAGGGGAGTATTTAAAGTTGGGAGAGAGAGAGGGACAAAGAGAAAGCAGGTGCACAGAGAAAAGCAACATGAGTGATCACATAGTCTCAGAGGATTGGAGGAAGAGGCTGCCTCGATCTCGATGTGTTTGGGTCTTGATTCTGGGTCCTTGGGAGGTCTACTAGTATTTTCTGCCCACAGAGCTACCCTGGGAGTACTCCCTGCAAATTCTTTTTTTTTGTTTTTGTGTGGCTTCAGTTACTGGCACTCAAAAGCACTGTGACTAAGGGTTGTCTTCCTTGTTTCTGATGTTGGGTACTTAATGATGTTCTTTTGAAAAGATGAACATGATCAACTCTAATATCTTTGCCTGCTCTTCTGTAATGTAGACATGAGGCACAAGCTACCCTTGGATGGGCATTTTCACCAATAATTTGTTAGGTTATGACATTCAAAATGAGAGTCCAGTTATCCAGTCGATTAAGAATTGCCAGGTTTAGCAAATAAAAAATACCAAGTTAAATATGAATTTCAGAGAGAGTCTGGATAATTTTTAGTATAAATTTGCCCTGTATAATCTTTGGAACATATTTGTGCTAAAGGATTGTTATTTCTTTGACATTCTGATTTAGCTGGGAAGGCTGTCTTTTATCTGTCAATCATATATGTTGGCTCTTCCAAGCTTTGGACCAGAGTGACATTTGTAAGAATTACTCACATTCTGCCTGGGGACTCTCTTTGGGAGGAGGAAAGATTTTGTTCCTTACTAGGTTCTAGATAAGAAATTAACTAGCCTTCTTTCTTTCTCAAGTAACTTTTTTTTGAAGACTTTATTTATTTACTTGACACAGAGAGAGAGATCACAAGTAGGTAGAGAAGCAGGCAGAGAGAGGAGGAAGCAGGCTCCCCGCTGAGCAGAGAGCCCGATGTGGGACTCCATCCCAGGACCCTGAGATCATGACCTGAGTCGAAGGCAGAGGCTTAACCCACTGAGCCGCCCAGGCGCCCTATAACTTTTTTTTTTAAAGTAAGGATAAAAGAAATGAAGTAACTCACCAGTGGATGACATTTCCCAGTTTGTTCCCAGCATGAAGTTACTGCTTCGCAATCAATCCCATTTCCTTGAAATCCTTCCTTGCACTTACACTCATTCTACAATTCCAAGAACAGAAGGGATTATTGAAAACAAGGACCTTTCTTGCCTTGTCACCACGTGGCCTGGAAAAACGAGCCATGGAAGTCATAGCTGTTTGGCCCTTTGAATTGATGTCTTTTGATTATTATACTTCAGATTCCGGAGCTGTTGGTCTGCACATTCTGTGTTACATTTCATCTGAGAGTTCCCTGGTACTTTCTTTTTGAACTCATTTTTTTTTTAAAGATTTTATTTATTTATTTGACAGAGAGAGACACAGCAAGAGAGGGAACACAAGCAGGGGGAGCAGGTGAGGGAGAAGCAGGCTTCCTGCAGAGCAGGGAGCCTGATGTGGGGCTCGATCCCAGGACCCTGGGATCATGACCTGAGCCGAAGGCAGAAGCTTAATGGCTGAGCCATCCAGGCGTGCCTCTTTTTGAACTCATTATCCCAGAAGCGCTGAATGTGATACAAGGCAACCCAGGAAGTTGTGGGAAGAAAGGAACAGAGTTTCTATTTATGAATTTTTATCTTTAACAGTATCATTTGCTATGTGTGCTTTATAAGGTAAATGTGTATATCTTTTTTAAAAAAAGATTTTAGTTATTTGAGAGAGGGAGAGAGCGAGCGTGAGCGACCACGAGCAGAGGGGAGGGGATCCCGTCATGACCTGAGCTGCAGGCGGACGCTTAACCAACTGAGCCACCCAGGTGCTGGTAAACGTGTGTATCTGAGATGAAAGTATATGTGTACAGAATCACCTGTACATCTTTATGTGGCAGGACAAGACCTTATAAACATGGGTGTTTAATCCTCTCCACTTGGCATTGGGGTAGCACCTCCCTGCACCCCCAACCCTGACATATTGAGCCAAACATGGTTTGTCTTTTTACATAAGTATTCATGGTAATTAGGACTTCTGCCTATTTGGAATATCTAAAAGTTCTCAAGCCAACTAGTAACTCCTGAGGGCAACCTTAGATAGAGTCTATTTTACTTCTTATATGGCACTATAAAAAAACCTTTCTCTTCCTCCATCTCTCACATCAGGATGCCTTTATCCGCAGAAAGAAAGAGCAGAGAGGGGATAGATACTATTATGGGTTCAACTGGGTCCCGACCAGTCCCAATTCATATGTTGAAATCTTGACACCAGGATCTCAGAAGGTAGTCTTACTTGGAAATAGGATTATTATCATGCAATTAGTTAAGATGTGGTCACACTGGTATGTGTTGTGTCCGCAATCCAATATGAGTGGTGTCCTCATGAAAAGGGGGGATTTGGGCACAGACATGTGTACAGGGAGAATGCCCTGTGACCATGAAGGCAGAGACCAGGATGATTCATGGAGAAGCTGAGGAACACCAGAGACTGCCTACAAACCACCCAGAGCTCAGAGAGAGGCATGGAACAGGTTCTTCCCCAAGCCCTTCGAAGGAGCCAAGCCTGCCCACACCTTGGCCTTGGACCTCTAGCCTCCAGAACTGTTAGAAATACATTTTTGTTGTTTTATGCCACCCAGTTAGTGACATTTTGTTGCAGAAGCTTTAGCAAACTATTACAGAGACCAGGACATATTTTATCTTTCTCGAATACAATCTGGCAATTTAGGTGAGGCAAAAAAAGAATGCACTTGTTTGCCAAATGCATGGTGAGACATAAGACCACAGTAATATCTTTCATGAATAGGAGTTTTCCATGGCCACGGTCACAGTACAGTCGTCATCACCTCCCCAGTGCAGACTGGTTCCTGAGCAGCAGCTTTCCCTGCCTCAGTCTCCCTTACAGGAGGCTAAGTGAAAGTGGTCACGGGCTGTAGAGTGCTACAGAATTACAAAGTGTGTTCAGATGCTTAACAGGGGCTCGGAGTCAGACCGTCTGGGTGTGAATCTCACAACATGATTTAATAAATCACCTAGCTTCTCTGTGCCTCCGTTTTCTCTTCTGTAAGATGGGAATAATGCTAGTAACCTATGTGGCAACAAAAGCAAAAATAAACACATGGGGTCACATCTAACTGAAAAGCTTCTGCATAACAAAGGAACCCATCAACAAAATGAAAAGGGAACCTACTGAATGGGAGAAAATATTTGCAAATTATGTATCTAATAAATGGTTAATATCCAAAATATACAAAGAACTCATGCAACATAATAACAAAACAACAAACAATCCTTTCAAAAAATGAGCAGAAGATCTGAATGGACATTTTTCCAAAGAAGACACACAGACGGCCAACAGATACATGAAAAGATGCTCGACATCACTCGGCACCAGGGAAATGCAAATCAAAACCAGAATGAGTTATTACCTCATGCCTGTTAGAATGCCTATTATCAACAAGACAAGAAATAACAAGTGTTGGCGAAGAAGTGGAGAAAGGGAACTTATGCATTGTTGATGGGAATGCAAATTGGTGCAGCCACTGTGGAAAACAGTATGGTGATTCCTCAAAAAATTAAAAATAGAACTACCATACCATCCAGCAATTTCATTTCTGAATATTTATCTACATTTGAAAAGATATCTGCACTGCCATGCTCACTGCACCATTATTTACAATAGCCAAGATATGGAAGCAACCCAGGTGTCCATGGATAGATGAATGGATAAAGAAGAGGTGTTGTATATATATGTATATATATATAATGGAATATTACTCAGCTGTAAAAAAGAATGAGATCCTGCCATTTGCAACCTGGAGGGCATTATGCTAAGTGCAATAAGTCAGACAGAGAAAGAAAAATACCATATGACCTCAATTATATGGGGAATCTTAAAAAACAAAACAAAACAACAACCCAAACACCAAACCCCAAAACCAAGCACATAGATAAAGAGAACAGATTGGTGGTTGCCAGAGGAGGCGGGAGGGGGGGTCTGGGGTGGGCTAAATGGGTGAAGAGTGTCAAAAGGTGAAAGAAAATAGTACCTAGGTCACAGGTTTGTTGTGACAACCCATTCTCACTACTACAAATGATTAAAAAGCTGCAGTAAGTTCTAGACAAAGTACTGCTGTTCCAGTGGGGAAAAACCACCGGAGGAGTCCTGCTCCCCTTTGCCCTCTGCCTAGGGACACCTACCTGCCCCGGGCCGATGTACAAACAGGTTGCATTGGTGTGGCAGCCGCCGGTGCCTGGCAGCAGGCAGTTGTTGATCTCCGAGCAGTCTCTGCCGTCCCCGGTCCATCCCTGCTGACACACGCACGTGTGGGTCCCCATCCCAGTTCTGATGCACTCCGCCTGCAGGGGGAAGAGCAGCCATGAATCTCTGAAACCTCAGCCCAGCCACACGATTCCAAAAGCAAAAAAAAGAAGGTACCTCCTAGAAATGTATGTTTGCATGGAGGGTGATAGAAATGATTAAAATGCACATTTGCACCAAGATCCACGGAAAACAGGAGATGATTTAGGGAACAACGTTGCTTGTTGCCGGCCAGCGAATGGCCAGCCTCAGGCACATCACTGTCATTTATGGAGCCAGGGGATGGTTCTTAGTGTTTTGCTGGTATAAGCTATCATCATCTTGAGGAAGGTCCCGTTATTATCTGCTTTACAGATAAGGACCTAGGATGAGAGGGGGCAAGTAACTTGCCTAAGGTCACACAGCACAAAACTTCAGAACTCTGTCTCCAGAATGCTGAAGTTCAAGCTCCTAGCCACTGCAGCAACTTCAGGCCCCTCTGTACGAGAACCCTGGGAGGCTGAAGGACAGCGGGAGAGGAAGGAGGTACCAGGTTCATTGTGGAGAGGGCGGGACCAGCCCCAGGGGCATCTGGTGGGCTGGGGCAAGGCATTCCTGTCTGACTTCACCCTCCAAGCCAGGACTAGGTAGTGAAGGAGTTTCAGCATTCGAGAAACGTGATTTGATCTGCTTCAGGTCACTCTGGCTGTGGGTGGACGATGAATGTGCAGGGTGGGCCAGTGAAGCAGCGGAGAGACCAGTTAGCAAACTGTGTGTAAGGAATGGAGGTGACGAGGGCCTGGTGGTGGCAGGGATATTCAAAAGCAGCTGTGGGTTTGGGCTATTCCCCTGGGATTTCCCTAATAACAGAACTTAGGGCAAGTCACTTAGTGTCCCAAGCCTCAGTTTCCTTATCGGTACAATGGGGATAAGAACATTATTGGTTTGGGGTGAGGGAATAAGAAATGAGATCAGGGATGTTCAAGTCGCTTGTAAGCTGTAACGTTTGAATCACTGGTTTATTACTAATAACCTCCAATATCTGATTCTCAGGTTGTGTTTTTAAGAGCCCAAAGACCCCCACTTCCATGATCCTGGGACATCCCCTGCACACGCAGATTTAGGAGGTGGAAGCTCACAGAAGGCACTGGCATCATCTTTAAAACTTAAGGTTCCAGCAAATGTGCTTCATGCAATGGAACGCCTTCAGACGCGCTTTTTGCAAGGCCTTCCCTTAGGATTTCCTAAGAAACCAGGCAGCTTGGAAATAAAGGGCAACGCTCACATTTTGGCTGCAGCCCCCTGGCGTGATTTCTGCACAAGGATCCATTTCTGAACAGAGGTTTCCATCGCCTTTGTATCCTGCATTGCAAACACAGCTGCAACAAAGAGCACACGCACAAAATCAGCCCCAGAAATGTAGGCGGCAACCACCCAGGAAAAGGAGGGCCAGCCAGGGGGTGAAACAGTTCCTGGCCAGACACTGGACACATTGCCCTTGTGGGCAGAGGCAGTGTACCAAGGTGGTCACAGGCACTCAGAGGGGTGGTTTGCGGTCAGACATGACTGGATGGGAATCCAGGCCCCACCTCTTAGTTGTGTGACCCTGGCTGAGTCCCTTCACCTCTGGGAGACTTGGTTTCCTCGTCTGGAAAATGAGTTTAAAACCTCCCTCACAAAGCTGTGAAGATTAGGGGAGTGAGATAAAGCATGTGAAGCATTTAGCAGGACACCTGTATACACTAGCTCCTTTTGAGGCCCAACATGCAGCAGCTTCGCTGCTTTGATGGGGCTGGAATCTGCCTCTAGTTATTATCTGTGGTTCTTCAGAGAACAACTACCATCTCTTCGACAAGAGAGTTTTTTTTTAAATTTTATTTATTTATTTGAGAGAAAGAGCGCAGAAGGGAGGAGCAGAGGGAGAGGGAGAGAGAATCTCAAGCAGACTCCCTGCTGAGCACGGAGCCCGATGTGGGGCTCCGTCTCATGACCCTGAGATCATGACCTGAGCTGAAACCAAGAGTCAGACGCTTAACTGACTGAGCCACCCAGGCACCCCTCGTCTCTGAGATAGTTTGTAAAATATTTAAAAATAATGGTCAGGTGAGACCTCCCCTCTTCCCTTCTCTGGTCCCTCAGACTTTCTTTTTTTGGAGCACCACACTCTCAAAGGGTCTGATTCCATGAGCTGACGTAGTTTACGATCTCCTCACCCTTTGAGACACTTCTCTCAAAATATTCTGCTGTGATACTTAAACTATCAAATGGGCTGTTCATTCATCCGTTTGGCCCACCAATATTTATTGAGACTCTCGTAAGAGGTGCTGCGTCCTCTGGGGTGCCCTCATAGCCCACATCATTTGCCTCAGATTCAGTCACAGGTGCTTCACGAGAATTTAAATAGAATTATTTTTCGTGTATCAAGGCTCCATGAGGAACCAAATATTTTATCTGGTGCCCAAATGAAAAGATAGATCCATCTGTTCCAACGCTGTTTGATTTAGCTAAGTGTATGTAGTATATACAGACCCGGGTCGATAGCCCTTTGTGAGCGATTTCAAAGGTTTTGAGGGCAGTTTTGAGAACGTGTGATTTTTGCCTTATGCACACTAGACCCTCACTCCTGAGACAGGTGCATTTCCATCATGCTACCGAGAAGGAGAAAAGATAGTCCCTGGGCCCAAGCTGCCTACCCTCTAGTGGGGGAGACAGATCCTAAACAGGGAAGTAAGTAACTATGCAATTACGAATTAAGAGGAGTGCTCTAAAAACGAGGCCAAGGTTTTCAGACATTCTTTGTGTTTCCCAGGATATTTTTCAGGTGGTAACTGTCTTTGAACCAGAGATGTTCCCAGAGAGGAACATTTCCTCTGACATCCCCCTCTCCCATCTCCAAGCCCAGTGCATACATTAGACTCTATTAGGGAAACAAATGGTGATCGAATGACCAAGACCCTATTTCCTGTAAGATGCCTTTAGTGGGGGAGTTATTATTAATGACCCTAGGAAGTAAATGCTTTTTTTTTTAAAGGGTTGTACAGTGGTGGACATATTTTCATTTCTATACATGAGTAATGATAATAATTATTGTTTCCATGACTGAACACCTATGATGTGCTGGCTCTGGTGCTGGGGCTTTTTTTTTTTTTTTTAAAGGTTTATTTATTTATTTAAGAGGGAGGGAGAGCTTGAGCGAGAGGAGGGGCAGAGGGAGAAGGAGAGAGAATCCCAGACAGACTCCCCGCTGAGCATGGAGCCTGACTTGGGGCTCCATCCCAGGATCCTGAGATCATGACTGAGCCAAAATCAAGAGTCGGCCACTTAACCAGCTGAGCCACCCAGGCGCCCCTGGTGCCTGGATGCTTTTACATCCAGTTTTTATAACCTCCACAACTGCCCTGCTACATAGGCAACATTATCCTTATAGTCCTGATGAAGAAAGTGAAGCTCAGAGAGGTTAAGTAACTTGCCCAAGGTCCCACAGCTGGTACGTTTCAAAGCAGGGAGTGCTGCAATTTGAACCCAGCTCAGTCTGAGGTTTTTCTCTGCAAAAGCCACATTGGCAGCTGGAGGAGAAATAGAGGTTTGTTTGCAAAGAGTTGAGAGATAGGGGCTGGGTCTATGTATAGGTAGCACATTGGCTGTGGGCTCTTAAGGGTGGTGACCTACAGGCTTACCTTGCTGTCCCATTGCTGTATTCACAAGTGGCATGGATGTGACAGAACTGCACGTAGGGCCCGCAGGCAGAGGTCTGCTTGTGGCAGAACCTCCCCACAGAGCCTTCTCTGCATGTGCCGGCCAGGCACGTCCCATCACTGTCGATCCTGTTGTTGCACGTTCCGGAAATGCACAGACATTCTGGAAGAGAAGGAAGAGGGACATTTGGGGGTTGGGGGACAAGCGTGGCAATGGGGCACATGGTCATGGAGGAGAGAGACCACCTTCCCTCACCCACCTCTCGTGCCTGTCAGAGCAGACCCTGGGGCTGAGGCCCAGGGGAAGGCTCTGGAGGTTGTCTTAGCTTCTCAAGTGTCTCTCCATGTGCCTGAGGCAGTGTGTGGTGAGCCTGACTGTCCCATCAAGGATGGGAGGAACTCGGTCCCAGAAGGGCTTTGCGTGTATGTGTGTGTAGGTGTGTGTGTGTGTGTGTGTGTGTGTGTGTGTGTGTGAGAGAGAGAGAGAGAGAGAGAGAGAGAGAGAGAGAGAGAGAGAGAGAGAGAAAGATGCCAAGGAACTCGATCTTCATTTACTCTCTGGAAATTTCTCACCTTTCTGGAATCAGTAGAAGTGGTTTTTCACACTGGTGTGGCCTCTGACATGTGGCTTACACACTTGTTCTTTATTACCTATCACAGCAAACCAGCGCTAACTGAAGGCCAATATTTGTGCATGGACCTTGCTCTAGGCATTGGGCTGGCCTTTAATGGTACCATCTCATTAAAAGTCACTGGCTACAGAGGGTAGATACTCTTATCATCCCCATTTCTCAGATGAGCAAACTGAGGCCCAGAGAGGTGACGCACATTGCCTAACATGCTGCTAAAATTTCAAACAGGGACTTGAATCTGGGCCTTCAAATTCCATGTCTGGGGTGCCTGAGTGGCTCAGTGGGTTAAGCCTCTGCCTTTGGCTCAGGTCATGATCTCAGGGTCCTGGGATCGAGTCCCGCATTGGGATCCCTGCTCGGCAGGGAGCCTGCTTCCCTCTCTCTCTCTGCCTGCCTCTCTGCCTACTTGTGATCTCTCTCTCTCTCTCTCTCTCTCTCTCTCTCTGTCAAATAAATAAATAAAATCTTAAAACAAACAAACAAACAAAAAAACAAATTCCATGTCTATTAGTGCCCATGTGCAAACATCATAAGTCAAGATATTAGCTGGTGTTTCTACATGCCTGTGATCATTTTACACTGTAGTAGTTTACTTTGCTTTCGATGATAGTTGTTTAAAAATTACAACGTGCACTTCTGACTCAGGCATCTATGCATGTGGGAGTGAAAAGAAGGATGCAAAATTTCTTAAAGTCAGGTGGCAAGGGTTTGGGGGCTACGATCAGAAAGGAAGGCGTCTGTGATTTTGCCCCAGGAGGATGATAGGAGAGGAATTTGTGTGGATGTTTGCAGCCAACACCCAGGACAGAGAAGAGAGACACAGTGAGCGGACTGGAAAAGCATGGCTGGATTTAAAACAAAAGACTTTTCATGAACTTTTAAGCAAGTCAGGACTTTCGCTGCAAGGGACAAAGGCCCAGAAGGAAGACCAGGCTCTCCTGCACAGGATGGTAGGCCGCCACAGGCGTGGACGAGAGGTGTTGGTGCGGAAACCTCCACAGCTTCCCCTGGCCTCAGCATCCTGCCCTGTGGGCCTCATAAAAATACCAACATTGGCAGGCTTTGGAATAAAACTTTATTTTTGTTTCTCAGAAAACTTGTTTGGCACGAAGAACAGCGGATTAGGATCAGCAGCCGTGATTCTGCTGTGCTCCAGTTTCCTGCCATCTTGAGAGGTGGTTGTGAAGATCAGACCAGGTGAGAGAGGGGGAAGGGCTGTGTGCTTTGCAACCAGTGAATGGAGTTCGTAGTGATAGGAGTAAGAAGGGCTTCATCTACTGATTTCTTGCTAGGTGCAAGTTCTGTGCTACGGCCCTGAATTATGGTCTAACTTCATCAAAACCCATGACATGGGTGCTACTATTATCTTCATTTTATAGTTGGGGAGAATTTAAGACTCAACGAGACTTCTTCTAAGATCACACAGCCTGTCAGTTGCGGAGTGGGGATTTAACTTCGGGCTGGCTTGTTTCCATGGCCAGCTCTGATCTATTCTTTTTTTTTTCTTTCAAGTTCTAATCTTAGTGTAGAAATATACATCTATACTTATTTTCATATATCTATGTACCTATCTCCTTAAATATACACAATGTTGCAATTTTAAAGGCATAATGCATTTTTTAAGATCAAATAGCTCCATTTTTTTTTTAATGCCTAGTGTTGTGGAACTTTCTGCTTGGTCTCGAAGCTTCCTTACATTTATGTCACAGAACTTAGAATAACAGCAATAGTAACAACAATCACAGATAATAATAAGAGCTAATGTATTTGTATTGCATTGTAGGTGGTAGGCATTGTCCCAGGGCAAGTGCTTTCGATTTATAACTTGCACTAACATTACAAGGTAATTACTATTATTAACTCCATTTTATAGATGAGGAAACCGAGGTCTAGAGGGGGAGAGTCACTTGCCCAAGGTCACACATTTTGCAGAGGGGGAGCTGATACAAGGGAATTCCTGGAAGGGCAGAGAGTGAATCTGCGTGTTGCTACTGAGCCCACGGTCAGTTCAGGTTTGTGGGGAAACCTTAAGAGATTGGTTTTCGAAGTGTGGTCTTTTGGCCATAGTGTCTGCACCCCCAGGGAACTGGCTAGAATTACTAGTTCTCCAGTACCACACCAGGCCTGCTGCCTCCAGAAATTCTGCAGTGGGGCCCTGCCGTTTGGCATGGGCTACAGGGTAAGAACCACGTGCTTGAGAAATGGCCTAGGATGAGGGTACACACCAACCAAAGGGGCACACAGCATGTGGCTTGCGTTGTTGCCTTGCTGTAGTGCCACAGGAAACCCGGCTGAGGAGCAGGAGGATGTGCCACTTACTTTTGTCACATCGAGGTCCGTATTTATTGGGATCAGAACAGAACTGACACTGGGAGCCCTGGAAGCCATCTTGGCAAACACATGTCCCATTGCCGTTGAGACCGTCCATACACTGCAAGCAAAGGCAGGGCCCCAAGGGCGTTAGGGCAACTCTCCACTGTAAAGAAGTCCCAGATGTTTTTGTGTCATGCCTGACTTCTCTGAAGTCAGATTCTATCTGCTAGACACGGCTCTCTGGGACTCCTCGTGGAATGTGGAGTCGTGGGGGTATCAGCTAGGATGCTAAAACAGGGACAAGCCTGGGGTCCTGGGTCAGGATTTCGAACTTAAAGGGAAGTCATTCAAGGAGGAAGGGTGTCACCATGGTGAACTTGGAACCTGCAAACAATGCATGAGGGACGGTGGGACCATGAATGAATGAAGATTCATTCATCTTCAGAATGAAGGTTGGCCATTCTCTCCAGAGTCTGGCTTGCTCAGCTTTATGACTTTATGACTTTACCCCCGCAGTGTAAGACCCTTCGCCTTCCACCTCCCTATTTCAGCTGTTTCAAGGTTGGCTTTGCAAGGATCACTGTGCACCAGAGTTGGGTACCGGTGACTTCCTGCCGTGGGCTGTTGTAGTTAATTAGTAACTGCTTTGCTTTATTCTTGCCTCATCTCAACCCATTCGTGGTTGCAGTTATTCCTTCCCCTTGAGAGGAGCATATTTTAGATGTGGGTTTCTTACATGAACAGATCTGTAATTTCCCATGTGAACCACAGCTACTTTAACCTTTTTTTGTTTTGCTCTGGTCTCTAAGCTACAGGAGTTAAGTGTGGGCCTTTACATTTTACTAGGTTTTGGAGGTGGGTTAATAACAATCACTGGGGAGTGCCTTTTTTTTTTTTTTTAAGTATCACAGAATCTTCATCCTGAAATAAATCTTGGAGATCAAAGCAGGGGACTCTGCTCTCCTCCCATAGGAGGACAGTGGGGTCAGAGGGGGTCAAGGGGTCAGCATCAGGAAAGCAGGTATTGGAACACTTCCAGACTCCCCACTCCCCACTCCTGCCTCTATCTACCTCTGGCCCAAATTCCTTCTGCTACAGATACCTTTTTTTTAGCAACTGATCTGTTTCTTTTAGTTTCTGGGAATAGTGACTGGCCCTGTAGCACTTCTTGGTTTAGTGGTTTTAAATATTACTTTCCCACTTGACTTAGGGCAGGTGAAGCTAAGCGCTCACAAAACAGTTTACCTCACCTGGCCATTCCCCGAGCACGGATTCGAGAAGCCTCCGGGACACTGGTTGCAGTCAGGCCCGTAGAAACCTTTGCAGCACTTTGGTATCTGAGAAACAAAACACGTGTTGCCTTTTGAAACCACAAGCAGAGTGCCAGTTCCTCAAAGGAAATACATTTTAATTTCCATTATTGAAAGAAACAGCGTTAGCTCCCCCTTATGGGCTCGACTTCTTCTGCAGATGATGGCATGGCTGGTGTTCAGCCCTGTGCTCACCACACGTGTACCGAGGGCCGACCACGGGCACTCAGCCGGCTCTGGCACCGTGAGAACAGGACGTGAAGCCTTGTGCTCATGGAGGCCATCCTCTGTGCTGTCAGGAAGAGACCACCAATTTTAAAAAAGAGACCTGTATGTGCTGAGAAGACAAAATACTGTAATGAAGTGGTGGCAGGTGGGAGCAAACGTGGGGGGAGTCCGGGGAGGCCACTGTGGATCGGCTGGTGACGGAGGGAGTGAGAGTTAAACCCTTGAATGATGAATCTGTCCCAGGAACATCTGCCAAATTTTGCAGCAATCGTGTGTACTCTAGGTACAGAAGTAGCAAGTGTGTGCACTCTGGGGACAGAAGCACGGTAAGAGACAGGTCGGACATGAGCAGTGGCTGGTCCGTGGGGGTAGTGTCAAGAATGTGGGCTCTCTGTTAAGAGTGAGAGAGAAGCACAGGAGGGATGGATGCAGGGAAGGGGGTGACCGGGACCCCGCGGAGAGAGTCCGGCCTGCTATTCCCCTGCTGGAAGACATTGCCAAGGCCCCAGCAGCACCCTGTCACCTCACAGATGCTGAGGCCCAGGAGTGTGGCCCGGGAGGCCTCACCTGCACGGTGGCATTGCAATATCGGGCACAGCCGCTCTTCAGGCTCCTTATTCTGCCAGTGTAGACACATCTGTGTGTGAAGAGTGCCTGGAAGAAAGCCAAAGGGAAAAACGCATTGAGTCTGCATTTTGAGGTCCTCTGGGCATTGCTCGGCTTCACACCCTCGACAGCCTACTTCTGTTCTCGACGTCAGGCAAGAGCACCGGAACTCTCCAACTCACGTGGCTCCCCGTCAGAACTTAGTTCCCCCTTCTTTAGGGCCTCCGTTTCCTTGTTGGTAGAACACAGGCTGGGATTGGCACAAATCAGGGCACATTTATCTTTATTTCCTCTCTCCTGCCAGAGCAGAGATTGCCAGTTGACCAGGGAACACTTTCCTGTTCATCAATAGCCATCCCCAAGCTCCTTCTACATAGAAATTTTGGAGCCAGTAGAGAGTTTCTCTCTAATTTGTAAAAAGAGCCACCAAACAAAATAGGGATGGTCTGAGTTTTTCTCTTAGGAGTGACGTGCGTGTGTGTGTGTGTGTGTGTGTGTGTGTGTGTGTGTGTGAAAAGTCTTAAATGCAACCCTCCATTCTCTAATCCCTGGTGCCCAATCATAATTCTCTAGAGCTTCCATTTATCAAGAACCCACTGGGGCAGACACTGCATATACGAGGTCATCAATTTTCAACTCCTTGTGGCTATTTCTCATCCTTCTGTTGTAGATGAGGGAACTGAGGCCTTGGCAGGTAAATCATTTTTCTAAAGAGCCCTGCTAGTAAGGGGTAGGTCCAGAGAATGGATCTCACTGCGTACTAACTTTAGGATATCACAGGCCAGTCATGTGGTCTCTGTTGGCCTCAGATGCCTCATCTGTGAAATGGGACAATAATGCTGATCTCAGGTTTTATCCTAAGCAGTCTATGGTTCAAATTTTATGTTAGGTAATTATGTGGAGGCACCCCATCATCTTAGGCTCCTGGTCAAGAAGGGAGCATTGAGAACTTCATGGGCTGTAAAATCCTAAATTCTGAGCTATATAAAGGAATTCTGAGGTCACTGTGGAAGGAATATTCAGTCCTCTTGTCAGCTCTCAGGATAATTAAGTATAGATCATGGGAGGATGGGAAGGGAGGTTTTGGGGCACTTTTGGTTCTAACCCGTGTATCTAATTCCACCTTCTTTCTCTCCTCTTCCTTACTTGAGCTGCGGTGATGTAGGATCATGGTTCAGCCACGTACTAGTTGTGTGACCTTGTACGAAGTGTTTTATGTTTCCTTACCTTCGTTCAGAGATCACACGAGGGCTATGATAGTAATATATCTACCTCGGAGGTTTGCTATAGAAAACATTTAGAACAATGCCTGGCACACGGCAGTCACTCTGATGCTAGTCAACATAATTTCCTCTCTTCTCCTCCCTCTCCATTTTCCCTGGTTGACAGCATCCTGTAGGACTCAGGGGTGATGACTTGACGGAGAAAAATAATTATCTGCATGCCTGTGCCTATCTACTGTTCATGTTTTGCTTTATTAAATGCTTCTCAGTATGATTGTGTTAAGAGTTCATCTCTTGGGCGCCTGGGTGGCTCAGTGGGTTAAAGCCGCTGCCTTCGGCTCAGGTCATGATCCCAGGGTCCTGGGATTGAGGCCCACATCGGGCTCTCTGCTCAGCAGGGAGCCTGCTTCCTCCTCTCTCCTCTCTCTCTCTGCCTGCCTCTCTGCCTACTTGTAATCTCTCTCTCTGTGTCAAATGAATAAATAAAAAATCTTTAAAAAAAAAAAGGGTTCATCTCTTTCCTTCATGACCTATTCTAGTGTTGACTGATACTTCTGGTTGGGATGCTCTTTTTCAGGACGAAATTATAGGCAGAGGTTTCTTTTTTTTTTTTTTAAAGATTTTATTTATTTATTTCACAGCAGGAGAGAGATCACAAGGAGGCAGAGAGGCAGGCAGAGAGAGGGGGAAGCAGGCTCCCTGCTGAGCAGAGAGCCCGATGCGGGCCTCGATCCCAGGACCCTGAGATCATGACCTGAGCCGAAAGCAGAGGCTTTAACCCACTGAGCCACCCAGGCGCCCTAGGCAGAGGTTTCTATCATCAGTTTTTACCTTGGAGCATTTTGCTTTTGTCACTGGTAGAGCACTGGGCATATGAATTCTGGATTAATGTAGAATGATCTGTTTTTCTTGTTAGACTACGGCTTCTCAACACAAAAACGAAAACAAACAAAACTACCTCGCATTCATCATCATGCCCTGGGAGCCAGCTCTCACTAGACATGTGCAGAATTCAGTCAGACTTGAAAAGGGCCTGATGGTCCTAATGTCATTCTCTTGATAGTCCTTGTATTTCTATCTGGAAAAATGTCTGGGAAGAGCAAACGGGAGTAACGTGTGGCAGACTCTGCCAGCCCCAAATTGGCCACTTTGGCATAAGGACTGTTTTGAGCTCAAGACACACTTGAAAAACACCAGATAGAAAAGGGACACTATGACTTCCCCCCTTTGCTTTCAGAGAACAGGAGATAAAGCTCTCTTGTGAAAGATGCCCTCCCTGTACCAGGACAAAAGAGACCTCTTGTCACCGGAGACAGGACGCCGATGCAGGGGAAAAGCTGCACAAACGGACCTTGTTAAAATAACCCTGAATTTCCTCTAGCCTCCCTGTACATTTCAGTGACTTTCCCACAATTGCCTCCCTTTATTTAATCTCCCACATAACCATTTGGGTTTTGCCATTTCTTTGGGTCTTCGCTTTCCTATGGGGACTCCTATGTAGACATAAAATTTGTGAACTTTTCTCTTGTTTATCTGTCTAATGTTCATTTAATTCTCAGGCCCAGCCGGATACCTTAAGATGGTGAAGGCATCCCTTACACAAAATTAAGAGGGTCAAGCAGGGAAGGAATGAACCTTTACTGAGTAGCCACTTGATTTAGGTATTGTACTTGGGTTTTTATCTCTGCTAATCCCCGTTATTATTATTATTATTTACAGATAAAAAAACTTAGTGTAAGAAGGTTAAGCCATGCATCTAGGGTTAATGAGCAAGGATTCAAATGCAGCTCTGTCTACGCTCGCCCATACAGTGGGCTTTCTACCCTCCCCCATATAGTAGGCTAAGAGACAATCTGATGTTACCCCAGTTGGAATTAGTATCTTTTAAGAAGAAAGGTAGAAAGGAGAAGAAGCAACACCAGTGGGGTCACTTGGGTGATGTGTGGTTTCACGAAGCTGTCACACTCACTGTGGGCTCAGAATTAGCAGGACATTTGCTCCAATACACCAGAGAACAGCTCACACAGGTGCCCTGGAAGGAAAGACAAGGATCAGTACAGGCATCTCTGTAAGAGGGAGCAGGGGACCACCCTACCTGGCCTCCTGCTTCTTTCCTGCAGGGTACCACTCCTGGCCTACCTCTTCACTCCCTACTGGCAATTCCCCGGAGGGAAGGAGGGAAGTCAGTGCCTGTGCCAGAGGGTTTGGGAGCTGGAACTGATCTTGCTCAGAGCAACCCCCTCCTCTCCCTCTTTCAAGGTCAGATCGACTGTACACCGGCCTGAGGTTTCTGATGGAATCTCCACGGCACAGAGGCATCTGTCCCTGCGGAAGCATTGCAGTTGTCCACCTGTGCCAGAGATGAAGCGTTAGTACTGGCCACACACGACAGCCTTGTTCTCCAGTTAGCTGAGCAGCAGCAAAGCTGAGCATAGAATCTCCGCCTTTCAGTCCCCCCGGGCTTCTCGCTTCACTTGAATTCAGGAGGAAGGAGAGGGATGAGTTCCTCCAGATCAATTTTCTGATCTTTTCCTTTGGGCTCTGTGTTCCAGCAGGTAGGCTTCAAAGACTGTTCTCTTGCCTCCCTTGCTAGCATCCTAATGGTCTTGGCCAGTGTGAGATGCCAGCAGGATACCAGTAGGTAGGAGGAGGGCAAGATCGAGGTATTTCTTCCCTACATCTCTGCCTGGGCACCATCACTATAGCTCCTGATGGATGTTACTTCTTCCATTCTTCCAGCTCTCACTGGGTTTGGGTACCTCCTTGTCTTCCCCTGCTCACCTCCTGGGTAGTAATGGTTTCCTGCCATTGCTGCTCCTTGGATGCTCCAGCATAACTGGTTTGTCTCCTTAGCCTTGCCCACCCCTCTCTAGTAGTGTCTTCATTAAAGTCTCTTCATTTGAACCATTGAGGTAACTTATGTTTCCTGCAGGGACCCTAACTAGTACAGAGCATTATTAATTAAACCTCTAAAATCCAAGCATACAAGACTAAAACAAGCTATGGGTTCAGGCTGGTGAAAACTGAGACTTCTAGATAGTGCCAGCTGCTCCTACCCCGTGCTAGCCCTAAATACTTTGCAGAGACTGCATTTGCACTTTTTAAAAAAGATTTTATCTATCTATCATCTATCTATCTATCTATCTATCTATCTATCTATCTATCTGTCTGTCTGTCTGTCTGTCTGTCTGTCTGTCTGTCTGTCTTTCTGTCTATCTGAGAGAGTGAGACAGAGCAAGAAAGAGCACAAATGGTGGGGAGGGAGAGAAGGAGAGGGAGAAACAGACTCCCTGCTGAGTGGGGAGCCCAAAGCAGAGCTCGATCCCAGGACCCTGAGATTATAACCTGAGTGAAAGTCAGCTGCTTAACCGACTGAGCCACCCAGGCATCCCAGCATTTGTACTTTTAACAGACCTAATCAAAACCATCCTAAGTCATGTAGAGCAGACAGATTTGACTTTAAACCCAGAGAAAGAGTAAAAGGAGACTCTATCCTAAGGCAGGTGTTGGGAAGCTCTTTTTTCTCTATTAAACCAAAATCCTTTGGGTTGCGGCTCAAACGCACATCTAGATTCTTTCCTTCGGGAATTTGGAGAACAAGCTTTTGAGCAACCTGGAACAGAGCAACCTTGCAACAAGGCAGGCAGTTAGGGCTGCCCTTGTCCCTCCACAGACTTCTTTCCTTGAACTTGAATGGTGGCTGCTTGGGATGGGGAAGCTCTAAATTCAATAATTAGACTCCTATTGAGTCTTTTTGGAAGAGGCCCTATTTTCCAAATTCTTTCACCTTTGGGATAGGAGATGAGACTATTCTCACCTGGCCTGTTCTAATCTTCACACCGGCCCAAGCCAGGCAATATACCTGCCAAAACTTTTTTTCCCCAAAGAGTGAACCAAACATAAATCACTGCCAGGGACTGGTTGGGAAAGTGACTGAGTTTCTGCCTCTCTTATAAAGGGGTGCTCAGAATGGGATCAAATCCCCCAGATGGCATGTGGCTGGCATGGATGATAGGTACCTGTACAGTATCCTAAAACATCAGGAAAACCAGCCACAACCCCGTGCCAGGTGACCAACCAGCCATTTCCAGCCTCCACGATAAGAAGAGGGATCAATAAATAAAACCTGCAAAATGAGGCCATTATTCCTCGTTCAGTGCCCACATTCCAAGGATATTTTGAGAACAGTCACTGAAGTACCATTGCAGTGTCCTGAAAGGAAAAACCCAGACCTATTATTGCGGCAACTTTGGGGGTATGGTTTCCATGGGAACTGAAAGATCACATGTACAGCAGTGTTGAAATTTGGGGTGCTTTGAATAAAACCAGCTTACCCAAGTTGGTTGCCATGGAAACAGGAAAGGTCAGTAGAGGGTACACAAGCTCATAGGCAAACAGAAAGTTTGGTATTTGAAAAGAAATACAGAAAGGTGGTTGATTGGCGAGGCCAGAGCACTCATCTGAGAAGAAATTTTTTAAATTTCTTGGAGTAAATCTATGGGCTTGGAGCAAGGTGGTCTCAGGTGACACAGGCAGGGACTGATCCCACTTCTGCTGGTGTCGTCGGTTGAATAGTGTTCCCCACCAAATTTGTGTTCCCTTGATTAAGTCTTTGCAAATGTAATTAGTTAAGATGAGGTCATACTAGACTGGGGGGGGTGAGTTCTGAATCAAATGACTGGTGTCACAGCAGAAGTGAGGGGAGCACACACAGTGACCCACACAGGGGAAAAAAGCCATGTAAACACATAGGCAGAGGTTGGAATAATGCAGCTACAAGCTGAGGAATGCCAAGGATTGCTGGGAGGCATCAGAAGCTGGAAGAGGTGAGGAAGGATCCCCCCTCCCAGAGCCTTCAGAAGGAGCATGGCCCTGCTAATACCTTGATTTCATACCCCTGGTCTCTAGAACTGTGAGAGAATACATTTCTGTTGCTTTAAGCCTCTTCATTTGTGGTAATTTGTTATGGCAGCTTTAAAGAGCCAATAGAGCTGGGAGGCGTCAGTCATGGTGGAACATTCCCCCAAGGAGCCTTGGTTCACAGTTTATGAACTAGGACCTCAGGCCCACCTGCCTCTTCGTGGAGACAGAAACCCGTGTGGCATGAGGCTTCTGGGGTGAGACTCTCCTTGTCGGCTTCCTCAGAAGTGTGAGAGGGAAGGATGTTGTCTGCCCGGTGGGGCTGTTCAGGAGTTCCTCTATATTTATTTTCCTCGTTTCCTTACCAGTTTCATCTCTCTCTTGCTTTCATCGCATCGGTGGGGCAGAATTGGCACGATGGAGGGAGGGATGAGGACGCCGGTCAGGGTGTAGATCAGGCCATTTTTGGCAATGACTTCTGTCTCTTCCATGGCCACACCATTTGCCAGAATCTGTCCCTGGAAAGAAGCAATGACATATTTCGTTCTGTCCTGCAGGACACCAGCCGTTCCCAGGCAGAGCTGGGCACTGGCCACCTCTCAGAGGGTTGCTATGAGAGGGGCCTGTTTTCCTAAACAGGAAAAGATGGGTCTTTTTTTTTTTTTTTTAAAAAGGTTGATTTATTTATTTTAGAGAGAGAGAGAGAGAGAGAGAGAGAGATGGTGAGCAAGTGGGGGCGGGGGCAGATGAAGAGACAGAGAATCCCAGCCAGGTTTCATGCTCAGCGGGAAGTACGATGTGGGGCTTGATCTCCAGACCCTGAGATTATGGCTTGAGCCTAAACCAAGAGTTGGTTGCTTGACTGAGCCAACCAGACACCCCAGGGATTTTAAAAAAAAATATTTTATTTATTTATTAGAGAAAGAGAGAGAGAACACAAGCAGGGGAGCAGCAGAGGGAGATGGAGAAGCAGGCTCTCCGTTGAGCAGGGAGCCCAATGTGGGGTTCGATCCCAGGACCTTGGGATCTGACTTGAGCCAAAGGCAGACGCTTAACTGACTGAACCACCCAGATGTCCCAGGAAAGATGGATCTTAAATGAATCCCTGACTGACACCAGGCAAGAATGTCTCTGCAGAAATGGTCCTTTCAGGTGCAGGGCTGGGAAGGGGGTAACTATTCCAGCTCTATGATGTATTTGCTAAGAGACCTCGGGTTAGCATTTTACCTCTCTGTTGGTGAAGCAGGGATCCATTCATTCAGATACATTTACTGACCCTGTATCATGCTCTGCTTTAAGTGCTGGGGATATTTCAGGAAAAAATCCAGACAATTCCCCGCTTATGCTGCAGGGGAGGGAGCAGAAATTGAACAGATTGGCAAAGAATTCTGACCTCCACTTTCCCGCCAGATCTGTTCCATCTGTGGTATTAAAGGCAATTCCATCCTTCTGGTGGCCCAAGTCGGAAGCTCAGGAGAATTCTTCCTCTAATCCATCAGCAGATTCCTTTGGGGCTTCCTTCGAAATGCCTTCAGAATGCAACCACTTAGCAGGTTGCCCTGCTACCATCCTGGCCTGAGTCACCATCATTCTTCTCTGGGTTATTGCAGTCAGCTTCTGACGAGCATCCCCAGTGGACGTCCGATGGTGTCACTGCACTGCTCAAAATCCCCCATGGCTCCTCATCTCATTTAAAGTAAGAGTTCTCAGGCCATGCATGACCTGACCCCATTTTTCCTTCTCCCTCCCACTGCCTTGACCTCTCCTACCTCTTTTCCTTCATCCCCTCTGTTCCAGCCCCGATGACCTTGCTCCTCAACAAGGTCAAGCATATGATCCCTTCTTTGTGCCTTCCTCCGCTCCCTCTCTCTGGAATGCTCTTTCCCCCAGATATTCACGCAGCTTGCTTGTTTCTTCATTTCCTTTAAGCCTTTGCTCAGATGTTTTCTACTCCATGAGGATTTCTTGGGCACTTTATCTAAAATATCAGCCCCATCCTTACTTTATATCCCTTTTCTTTGTTTGTTTGTCTTAGCACTTAACTACCTTCTAATATATTCTGTGTTTTACTTATTTAATTTGTTTATTATCTATCTTCCTTTTTACTAGGTTGAAAGTTCCATGCAACCAGGGACTTTTCTCTATTTGCTCATTGGTCTACATTTAAGACCCAGAATGATGTCTGAAAACTTAGTGGGCACTCAATAGATACAGAAAAAACACATCATCATCATCATTATCACCACCAACAATGAGTCAACAGGAGACAAAATCTGCATGCTGTCAGACTTTTGCTGATATTAGCCCAGGGAGTTAGCTGAATAATGCTGCCTTCATGGAATTTCTTAAATAAGGCATGTTCTCTCCCACCACAGGGCCTTTGCACATCTTCTCTCTTCTGCCCGGAACTCTCCTCTGCTGTCTCTGCCCAAATTCTCTGTACTCATTCTTTGAAACCTGGCTAAAGCATTGCTTCCTCACTGAGGAACTCTAGATGCCCAGCCTTCTCTTACTGGAAACTCTCATTATAATTATAATGGCACTTATTATAATTGTAATTAAATAACTAGCTGGTCATTAATTATCTGCTCAAAGTTGGTTTTCCTTGCTGGAATGTAGGCCTGTCTTCTTCATTGCTTTATTCTTGGTGTCTAGTTCAGAGTCTCACATCTGCAGTTGCTCAGCAAATAAATGTAATCACGAAATGTAAGAAATAACAAATGAGTGAAGTAATCAAGATTCTAAGCTTGGGAGTTAGGGTAGAGGTAGGATAACCCGGTGAAGAATCATAAGCAGAGCAAAAATGCATGTGAGTCATGACAGCAGCAGTAGAATTTTTTCACCTACGTTGCTGGTTGTGTTGAACTGTATGATCTGGTTGGCCAGGCTCCTAATGTGTGGGGTCACGGTAAGAGTAGCCACTTCAAGCTGCAAAGAGAAGAGAACAGCACAGACATTTTGAGCAATGCTCAAATAGAGCCCTGCTTTTGTAAAATTTTTTTTGGAAAAAGTAGCCCAGAAGTCTAGGAAATAAATAATGGGAGGTTTGTTGTCATCAGTTTTGTGGCTTTGAGGGTTTCTTTGATAACGGGCTCATAATGCATTGCTAAGGGCATGCCTAGAGCTACAGATAAAGAACAATTGCCACGCGTTTTCTAACACTGTAATAATGGAATTTAAGTCAAGGTCAGATATGTGGAAAGCAGGAAAAAATAGGGCAGGAAAGTGGGGCCAACCTGAGTAAATGGGACAATGTGGTATCTGACGAGTTCCAGAAGCTTCCGAGATCCCTGCAACAGAATCAAAATACTTCTTTAGTTATTGCAGAAAATACAACTTTCCCCCTTTTGTGGGAACTTCCTCCAATGACTTTGAATGTGTAATCAAGAAAGGTCAATGCCCCATAAGCTCTTCATCGGAAGTGCAGGATGAGGAAAACCCCATCCCCAAGGGGCTGACATTCACCAAATTCCTCCTTTGTGGCAGGACCTGTTCTGAAAGCATTATATGCACATTTTATTTATTTTTCTTTAAAGCCTTAGGAGGGAGGGACCGCTATTGACTCATTTTATGTGTGATAACACCGAGTTTTTTTTTTTAAAGATTTTATTTATTTATTTGACAGAGAGAGAGAGAGAGAGAGAGAGAGANTTGACAGAGAGATCACAAGTAGGCAGAAAGGCAGTCAGAGAGAGAGAGAGGAGGAAGCAGGCTCCCCGCTGAGCAGAGAGCCCGATGCGGGGCTCGATCCCAGGACCCTGAGATCATGACCTGAGCTGAAGGCAGAGGCTTTAACTCACTGATCCACCCAGGCTCCCAACACCAAGTTTTAAAGACATGACAGAGGGATGCCTGGGTGGCTCAGTTGGTTAAGCAGCTGTCTTCGGTGTCCTGGGATAGAGTCCCGCATCAGGCTCCTTGCTCAGAAGGGAGCCTGCTTCTTTCTCTGCCTCTGCCTGCTACTCTGCCTGCTTGTGCTCTCTCTCTGATAGATAGATAGATAGATAGATAGATAGATAGATAGATAGATAGATAAATAAATAAAATAAAGACATGACAGAGGTCACAAAGCTAACATTCTGGAATGTCTAAGACAGCCTCAGTTGATGATTCTGTTTCATTTTATCCGTAAATTAGATGTCTACTTGTCAGGCCACGTGCTGGTTATTTGGGAACGCACAATCATGCTTAGGACTATCTGGACAGGACACTCCCCCCTTCTGAGCCACCATGGTCCATGCTCATCTCTCCTTCAAAGCCCTTTCCACTATTTCTCATGCTTCAGAAACACTGGAGTGGCGGAGAAAAAAGAGAGTCTTGGGACTCTCAGTGGGGTGAGCAGCCCCTGTAGGGGTGCGCTGGGGAGAGCGTACAGTGGTGAGGAACCCCTCTCTGGGGACCAGTGGCCGTGGGGATCTCTAATCTCGCTGCAGAGTCAGAGGTGGGAGTTACAAGCTACATAACCCTTGCATTCTCCTTCATAAGCGGCACAGCCGTGGTCACTCTGGCTTGGATGGGAGGGAGGAGGATCACAAATCAAGATCATAGTCGCCTCCCAGAGGCTGACATTCTGGGACATGTCCTAACAGTGAGAATTCTCAGGTTGAAAGAGAGCCCTGCTGAATTTGAGTCCCATGCACCCAGATTCCCCTCTGCACTTGTTCTAGGTCCCGAGGCTGGGGGAGTTTCCTGTAAGTACAGTGACCCCCTATGCTGGCTCATCTGGTACAACCCTGCTTTCCACCTCACAGGTTGGCAGCTCCATTCACTCTCAAGTATTCTGGTGTGGATGATGCCTTGTATGGCCATCCTACTGAAAAGCCAGAAGTAGTATGCACAGGTCAGGGTTACCCGTAAAAATGTTGCAGTTGAACCTCAGGTAGCCAGCCCCGGCAGCAATGTTTCTGCAGCCTTGGCTCTGCTACTGTGTGACTTGAGACTCTTAGACTCTGGCTCTTATCTTCCCCTTGCAGCTGCTTTCTGGTACCCACAGTGAGGACTTGCAGGCAGAAGCAATGCGATTACAAATTTGGATGTTCAGTGGCGGAAGGGGTGAGCAAAAGTGGGGACCCCCGGGAAATGTCAGCCCAAACTGGATTGCAAGCTCCTGGAAGGCAGGGGCTGGGTCTGTCTGTTTTATTAATCAGAGTTGCCAGGCCACACAGTGGGCCCCGCATCAATGTTTGTGCTGATAAGTTAGAAGAGGGGAGGGGGTCTTGGGAAGAGCACTGAGCTGGACCTTGGGGTCTTGAGTTCTAATCCTGATTGTGCTGCTGTGACCTTGAGCAAGCCATGTAGCTCCTCTAGGCTTGCTTTTGCCTGCAAAATAAAGACAATGGTGTCGACCCCTTCCAGCCCTCTGATTCTGTAGGGAAGACATTATCAACTGGATCATTCACTTCTAAAGCCCTAAGAATTAACTGGTGTTGGATCCTTTTTTACAAGAAGCAGGGGAATGAAAGGGACAAAGGAACTGATCGGTGTCATTCCTGCCATTGTGTGTGTGCCTGTCGCTTTGTCTGGCTGGGAGCCACGAGGGCCGTCATTCAGTTAGAACTGAGTCCAGTGTGGCTCAAATCGACAGGATGTGCGTCCAGGTGCTGCTGTTTGTAGCAGAGCCTTTCCATATAGTTAGTGCATCCTTTCCCTTATGAAGACATTTGCTTCCTCCCTGCTGTTTTAGGTAAAAATAACAAAACCCAGCCCTTTGATGCCAGGGCAGAAAGAGACCATGTTAACAACACCAAATTGTTAACATGACCCTGAACTCTGCAATTTCACCTCCCTTTGTCCCATGTTACTTGCAAGGTATTTGTGAGTTGGCAAGGACCAGTCTTTGGTTCCCTGTGCCTTCATTTCGCCTAGTTCAGCGACGAAGTCATAAACTGCGGCTGGCCCTCAGTAGCTGTGGTCTCTGTGTGGATAGGATGGTTCCCTGACTGAAATTTTGCTTCAAGGAGAAGCAGAAAAATACACTGGGAAGGAAACAAGGCATTCTAAAATCAGAATTAGAAGCCATTCCTCTAATGAAGCCACTTTATTTTCCATCCCATGGGCATAGCTGATGGGGACTTTTCTGTCTCCAGCTGAGTTTCTTCCCTGAAATAAAGCTGAAGGATGCTGTTAAAATGCATGGAGAGAGAAGGACCTTCCTATAGGTTGAGGAGTTTTAACCAAACAGGCTCTGGGCCTGACCATAAAGGGGAAGTGATCATTTCCTCACTTAGAAATTAAAGTCAAGAACAGTTCTGACT
Organism: Ailurus styani; assembly: GCA_002007465.1. Taxonomy (NCBI): domain Eukaryota; kingdom Metazoa; phylum Chordata; class Mammalia; order Carnivora; family Ailuridae; genus Ailurus; species Ailurus styani. The sequence continues at coordinate 1,606,470 of LNAC01000301.1, forward strand.
CAGAATGAAGAGACTTGAAGTGTTTATATTCTCTGCAGGCAGAAAGACACTGCATTTGAGAGCAAGGAGACTGAGAGCCAGGAGCAGTGGTGTGCCGGTAAATCAGGTCTGTGGGGAAACAAAGGAGCCCAGATCTATAGAGTTGGCCAATTTCTTCCATGGATGTTATTCGCAAACAAAGAATCATGGAACACTACATCAAAAACGAAAGATGTACTGTATGATGACTAACATCACATAATAAAAAAATAAAGTTTAAGGAGGAGAGGAAAAAAGTATTTAAATTTTATTTTTAATAATTTTATTAAACAATTATATTATTTATAGAAATATAAATAATTTATTAATAAAATTTAATAAAAATATAGGCTAATTTCAAGCTATAAGGCAATCTCACTGAATGAAGCTGGGAAGAGGTACAATCCACTCTTGAGAGCCCAAGCAAGCCACAACTGGAAGGAGTTATGAAGAAAGGTGCTTGACAGAAAGGCAGAGAGGTTGGTATTTTTCTATTCTAATTAAAAGATTTTGTTTTAATTTTAAGTATAGCTGGTTAGGTGTCTGAGAACTCCTTTAATATTATTTTAAAAAACCAGTATCAAATTAGAAGCTATGTACTCAATGAAGCCATATGATCTCAGGATTTTAATAATTTCCCAGAGGAGCAACATTACATTTTAGCTTTAAAATTAAGTATGAGTGTGAGTGCCAAAGAGACCTTTCTGCAATAGCTAGGTTTCCAAAAACTTGTGGGTGAATTTTGTTTTTAAAATAGCATCCTATCTTGAAGACACTGGGAAATCTAGTGTTTTAAGTAGAAACACATAGCAAATCTTTTAATATGGTGAATGTTTATTTGCAGTGTAAGAGAGTACCTTCTTTTTTTTTTTAAAGATTTTATTTATTTATTTGACAGAGAGAGAGAGAGAGATCACAAGCAGGCAGAGAGGCAGGCAGAGAGAGCGAGGGGGAAGCAGGCTCTCTACCAAGCAGAGAGCCCAATGCAGGGCTCCATCCCAGGACCCTCAGATCCTGACCTGAGCTGAAGGCAGAGGCTTAACCAACTGAGCCACTCAGGTGCCGCAAGAGATTACCTTCTGATTTATCTCTTTGACCCATATATTTTTAACTCGAAGTTTTCTGAAGGCAAGATATCCTTGTAGATACCTGAAAGTATTCTAGAAATGTATGTATCCATGTGCATCTCTAAACCATACATGCAACAAGATTCAGGGTTCCAAAAACAGCGTGGCCTGGATTAGAAAGTTGGTTCTTCCCCAAATATCTATTTCTAGATCCCATGGAAGTGTCACTAAATCACAATGCTTGGGGTATGGTTTGTGAAGCTGCCTACTTAACAAACTCCAAGGGTGATTCCTAAGTATACTGAAGTTTAGGAATCACTACCCTAAAAGATTTGTACCCTCCATTCCTTATAATGAACCGATCAACCTGAGGTCATGGATAGTCTTGTCCCATTGCCAAGATGGTGGCTTGATTTCAGGACACTGGAGGAAAGTTTGTGGCCCTTCCTATAATTCCATCATTTGACATTCTAGTGGACAAAATTCCATAATTAGTTACCCTTCGCTTTGGTTTAAGGCTGTTATTTCTGGGAGAGGAAACACATTAAATGGTTTCAGTCACTTATACTCTTGGGTGAAGGAATAAAAAAAATCTCTCTTCTAGAGGGAACGTGAAAGAACTGAAGGACTTTCTGGTATATAAGGAGAGGGTTATTATGAAGAAAGATGAAAGCAATAGAAAGGAATGTCTGGGGCATCTAAAAATAACATTTATTCCTTTTTCTTTCTTTTAAAGTATGCTCCATGTCTAGCATGGAACCCAACATGGGGCTTGAACTCACGACCCTGAGATCAAGACCTGAACTGAGATCAAGTCAGATACTTAACTGACATTTATTCCTTTTAAATTTAGCCTAGACCTGGCCCAGAATGGCCTAGTCTAGAGTTCATTTTACTAGGTGGTTTTAAAAATTGTAGGGAACTTAAAATATTGATTTTGCTACTGAGAAATATTAGAAGAGCCAGGAAAAATCAAACCAATCATTTAGACCTGGAGTCACAGATAGATTTCATTTTCTGTGCTCAGTCTGGCTGGCTACTTGGAACTCTGTCTAAGAGACTGGAGCCACACCTATAGTTCCTGAGGACTGTGATTGATTAATGATGTCTGCCTTGGTAGCACCTGGGAGGATAGATGGTGATACATGTGTCGCTTGTTGAACATCCCTAGTTTGCAAAGTCTGTGTGGGCTGACATGGTGTCATCAGAGTAAGTAGGATACCATACCTCTGGAGAAAGGAGGTAATCAAGAATGCCATCCTTCATATTGTTTAAGGCTTCATTACTTGGAACAAAAATGGTATATGGTCCACCAGTCCCATCTTCATCTAAGGTATGTCCCACATTGGTTTCCTGCATTTGAGGAATGAAATTTTATATCTGAAACCTATCTCTGACAAATACTTGAAGTCATTCCTTAGCAAATATTTATAAATAACACTTCTGCTGCTCATTATACAAAAGACTAGACATAAAACCATTTTCCAGAAATTCATGACAAGTACATACCTCTAACAAAGATCTGAACTTGCTGTATCTTGGTTGTAGCATTGTCATTATAGTTTGCTAAAAATCGTGACAAGAAATAGGTAGTTTAGGATATAGACACCCCAACATTAAAAGGTTCGTGACAGAGTTTATATATAAATGTGGATAGAAAAGAACCCAGTCAACTGCAACGCATAATAGAAATGTTTCCTGTTGTTATGGAATTAGTGGTTCAGATCTGCATGCTCTGAAGTAGCCTTTGGACATTATCAAATGAGTCAAAAGAAATACATTTTTATCACAGTGAGGACTGCCCTGCTCCATAAAGCATGAGGGATAATTGTTCAGAAAAACTGGTCTCTGGACTGAATCATCATATGTGGCCATAAAAGAGGTAATAAAATTGAGATCTTTCCAACACTTAATGCATGTTTTTCTTTTTGTTGGCAGAGGTACCCAGAATTCTATTGAAAACAGAAATTACCCCATTTCCCCCATGGTTAGGGTCCTAGTAAAGATGAAGAACAAGCACATAGTGTTGGCATGCATTTTCTTCTTTGATATGACTCTCCAGGGAACAAAGAAAGATGGATTTGGGCTGACCTTTTACCTGAAATGCTCACCTCAGTGTTGCTTTCAAATGTGGGTGCCATCTTGTCCATGGGTCTGTCAAGGATGTGCAGGAGCCCATTGGAAGCAACTATGTCCCCCTGTATAATTTTTACCTTCTTTTTGCCTCCACAGAGTTTAAGATTTATTTGATTGTCCTAAAAACACCAAGAAAAAACCAAAATTAATGTGGTATCCTTGAAGAAGAAGTGTTGGATTAGAAGCACTGAGTCCTTGGGTTCTGTAATTGGCTATATGATCTTGGATAAGTCACGTAACCCAAAATGGGAAAGGTGTCATTTGCTTGCTTGACTTCACAGGTCTTTCATTCATTAAGATCAAATGAGATAATGCGTGACATCACTGATGACTACTAGCGATTGCTAAATGTGAATAGGAAACATACGTCTCCCCAAATTGACTACAAGGTCAGAAAGGGCAAAACAATTCAATTTACTGTAAACTTATCACCTACTTTAGTGTGTTGTGTAGACAAGGAACACAATAAAAAAATTTTGTTGCATAAATGACTGAAGCTAATTCCTTCTTCTTTTCATGTGGCTCTTAAAAGCTATAGCCAATAAATACATGTTGAATGAATGAATGAATGAATTAGTGAAAGAATGTCCTTGTGAGAAAAGAAGCTACATTTTCATCCATCTGTCTAGATATCTATCCATTGTCCATCCATTCATACATCCATCTGTCCACCTATCCATCCAACCATCCATCCATCCACCCATTCACCCTCACACACACAGTACAACACACTGGTTAATGATTCAGGTCTTTGAGTCAAGGAGACCAGTCCTTCCCGGTATTGCTCTCCACTTCTTCCCTCATAGGGAAGTGCTTTGACAAACAAGGAATAAGGAAGGAAGTTCTTCGTAACCTTCATGAGCCCAACCACAGATAGGGTTGGCTGTGGGCACTGGCTCAGGGGATACTTTTGTTCTTGAAGTGAAAATCAGAGAAAGCCTTACCTTATCACCATTGAAGATTTCTCCTGACTTTCCAGTCAAGGTGTAGAAAGTGTCTGTGTTATTCATACTCTCAGTGTTCATCTGCCCAGCAATTATGTGGAGTTTCACGAAGTACTGAGCAGCCTCCTTATCCATCAAGAGCTCTTTGACCTGAGGAAACAGAGCCAGTTCTTTCAATTTCCACTGGTGTTTGAAAGACAAAGTGAAGTTGTGAGGCATGCATTAGCCAATCAAAGACATCAGTGCGAAGGCACTATAACTCAGGGTTGGGCTCTTTCAGACACAGGTGACTTCAGGGGGAGAGCATTCTAGAGAGTGGGAGGTGGTGCTCAGTGTCCTTTCAAACCACCAGCAATGAGGAAGGTGCAGGCACCCAGGAATCAAGGAATCCCTTGAGCTCAGAGAGCAGAAGGGAATGAGACAAGAAGTTATATGAAAAGAAAGTGCAGACTAGATCCATGGAGCTTTTGAATAGGAAAATTAGGATTTTTTGAAATCCACTGGATCACACCTACATTTTGTCAGTATTATATACCATCAGCAATCAACAGATTCTTTTTATTAACTCTGTGTAAATAATCTATATAGTAAACAAGAGACCTCATGCAAAATGCCTCATGCAGAGACATTCAATATTTGTGAGTTCTCCTCTATAGGAGAGATGTGAGGCTATTTCCAAAATTTAATGGTTGATTTATTTCAGATTGTCCAACAGTGGTAGCATATTAGGGTGAGGGGGTCTGGAGCATCCTGGGTTTTTATTCAATGCAGCAAAAATTATTATCACAAAATATCTTGGATTAAGAGAAACCACTTTTATACACATCAGTATGTCCATTATCTCCATTCAACCAAATGCAACAATTTCATTAACAGCATTTTGACAGGATGCCTCCACTGGACACTCTGAGTTTCATTCCCACTGCATGATATCACTTCAGACAACAGCTGCTCACAGGGAAGACTACCGTGTTTCCTACTTTCCTCTACCACTTTTATCATTTATGATTTTTTTTAAAAGTAGGCTCCACACCCAGCATTGAGCCCAACATGGGGCTGGAACTCATGGCCCTGAGATCAAGACCTGAGCCAAGATCAAGAGTCAGATGCCCAACCAACTGAGCCATCCAGGCACCCCATCATTTATGATGATTTTAAAGAAACAAATATGTAGTTAATATGTTAGTTTAATCCTTCTTACAGGAATTAAGCAGTTTTACATTATGCAAATCCTATTTATCAAGTGACTACCCTTAAGATCCCTCCGTCATTACCCTTGAAGGGGTCATGATTGGAAGAGGGCATCGGTGGGCCCTCTAGGGAGCTGGTAATGGTCTTGCTGGATACACAAGTATATTCACTTTGTCACAGTGCGTTGAGTTGTGCACTTACAATCTGTATACTTTTTGTAAAGGATGTTATATTTCACTAAAAGTTTACTGCCCCCTCTAAATCACCATCCTCATCACAGTAGATTTAATTTTAATAGGGGCTTCCCACTTTATTTTAAATACTTACATTGAATCCTTTCAGTCCCTTGTCTGTGGACAAAAGCATAGTGAATGGTCCCAGGTTACTTAGTGGCCAGGCATAGGCTTTGTCTTAAGAATAGAAATACATAAAGAAAGAAAACACCAAATGAGTCAGTGGCACATGAAAAGTATAATCAAGCAATCGTCCTTGTGGTCCTTTTAGGCCCTTTGACTCAAGAGCTCTTCTCTTCTAATTGGTACGTGTGGCCCTTGAAACTGGGAAGCTCTAAGAAAGCAAGGCATCATGATGCCATGTCCCTGGAAGCATCTACATAACTGTGGTTTTTCTTACAGCCACAGCGTGGCTTCAAGGAGACCCTGGTATGAGACCTTCTGTGAGGGTCATATGACAAAATCCTCAGTCAATCCTAGCAGGATCCTGACCCTGTGCCTTACTTTATAAGTTGCTTGCCATCACAGTGAGCAAAGACACAGCCTTGTTCCATCCAGGGCCAGCTCAGAAGAGCCTCATACTTGATTTAATACTCTGTTGTGGCCACCTTGAAATGTTCATTAATTTTTGAACCAAGGACCCCATCTTGTAATTTTGCATGGTGTCCTGCAGCTTATGTAGCTGGTCTTGTTTCCATCCTTTTGGAGAAGCTGAGACAGCAGGGAGGACTCTGGGCTGTCTCATAGCAGACAATATGGACTAGCACTTCATAAATAGGTGGAAGGTTGATGGGAGTTTGTCTAGGGAAATGTCTGAGAGCACAGTCTGCAAAGGACATTATGTCACCCCTGTCTGCTGTTATTTGATAGTCTGAGTTCTTACAGGAAGGCTGTAAGAAGTCAGAAGCATGCCACAAATGTTTGACCCCTGTAGGATGCCTTGGAAAGAGGAAGTCATTTGTGCAGGCTGTATGTTAAGATTTATGCCAACGACGTGGCATTGACCCATTCTCTATCTACGCTCTTTCTGGGAAATCATTTTTTGGTGACCAGTAAATTCTTGATATTGATATTTTAAGGCTTCTGTTGATTGGTCAAGTCTGTGTTTTACTTTCTGTTGATTGGTCAAATTTGTATCTTATTGAAAGTTTTGCCCAATGCTGTCATTGGCTGTAATATTTCATTCTTAAGGGGGTGTTGGGTAATGACCGTGGAGGGCATTTGGAAATGATGATGGTATTCTAGATCGTCACCCTGCCTGAGAGGCTGGGAGAAGAGGTGCCACTGCAGACAGTTAGTATTTGGGGGAGGGGGAAGGGCAAATGCTAAACATCCAGCAATGTGTGAGAAGGTCATACCAACTATTCTCAAAATTCAGTGGCACTCATTGCAGAACATGGATATAGCCCCAGGTTTTAGTTACTCTCTGTTCCCAGTATTATCTGCCAACCTTGCTTCACACCTGGAGGACCTGTAAGGTCAAGGGAAAGAGGATGGTCTCCATCCTCATATCAGTAGCTGCCCTGTCTCATTGTTGCAGATCTGTTAATCGACAGTGACCGCAGGACACTGTCCTCAGCATTCTGCCTACTAACTGTGGCATTGTGGGACCTCTTGGCACTAACTCCTTGTCTCCTTGGAAACAGCTGCCTGTTCTTTCCCTTTCACCTGCATGGTTCCTCCCTAGGAGGGCCGATTCCAAAAGATTCCTCCCCTGCTCACCCCTTTCTGAATGATTGTGTCTTGCAGATGCCTTGCCTGAAAGATGGTTGCCCTTTATGTGGAAACCTGTGTCCATAGCCACGTACCCAGGAGTGAGATGAAAGAGGTCAGCTTTCCTTGCCATTTTCCTCTGGGTTCAGTGTTTAATTCTCTGAGTCGCTCCATGATGTTTCCATAACATGTTAAGCCATCACCCACGTAACCTTTCTGGCAAGTGCATCTATAGGGAGGGTGAAAACACATTCTCAGGGTCTTAAAGCCATTGAGTGTTGAGATCCTACAGCCCAACTCCCTCATTTGAAAACACAGTAAGGGTAAGGGTCATGTGCTTATTTATGCCCCATGTTAATGCCATGATCTAGCACAGGGCTTGGTTCAGAGCAGGTACGTAATTAACAATTGAATGGTAAGTGGCAGTTGATTTGCAATAAATATACAGATAATGGAATTTGCAGAAATTTTATACAATAGTTTCATAAAAGACTAATAGAGTTAAGGATGAGAGTTAAAGAATTAAACATAAACATAAATGTTTAATGACCAGCTCTCTGGGCAGGGGGTGGGGGAGTAGAGCAAAACCCTGCTTTTCAGCTTTTGCCAATTTCCACAGGTTGTACTCCCACCTTAGCCAATCTCAAAATAGCAGTGTGATGTCAACCAGCTTGCAAAATCCTGAAAATTTAACCACCAGCTTTTGTGACTCGGGAAGCCCTGGCTCTAGCACACCTCTGCTACCTACCAAAGATGAGCTGACAGCCGGCTAAAGCCAGCAAGGTGCTTTGGAAGGCAGCACTGCACAGGATCCTGGGATAAGTGGAGAACCAAACACGAGGTCGGGGAGGGGCGCTGCAGAGATGAGAGCTTCAGGGAGACTGTGGCCATCCATACCACAGACGTGACTCACGTTGACGAGAGGCTTCCAAAGGACAGTTATACACTCACGAGTCTAGCTGTGTTTCCAAATATGGTCCCATGGCAAATAGACATATTTTCATCAAGTTTGCTGAACAAATATTTCAGAATTTTATTACCTCTGCCTGGATTGCTGTGGTGACTTCCTAACTGGCCTTTCTGCTCTTACTTTCTTTCCCCTCACATCAATCCTTCACACAACCCTCTGAGTGGTCGCTCCAGAAGGGAAATCTGGTACCTTTGTGCTTAAAACGACAAGGGCTCCATTCATCTACAGAAGAAGTTCGAAATGCTTAGCAGGGCCTGGAAGACCTCCAAAGGGAGAACTTGCTTATGTCTCCTTCCTGCTGCATGCTGCAAATTCCAGCAGTCCCAAATTGCCTTCTTTTTTAGAAACTGGGATGCCCTTCTCAGGCCATGTGCCCTGCCAGGAATGGTCTCCCGGCCTCACCTGTTGGCTCAGCACGACCTGCTCTAAGGAGTTTACCTGGCCTCTTGACTCTCCCCAATAGGAGAAGCCTGAGGGTGCCTCCTCTACCACACCCTTTCCACCAAAATGAGCTCCTGAGGTGTTGTCTTCTTTGTTGGATGGGAAGGTCTTCTAGAACCTGCCTCCCACTCCTTCCTCATTATATCCTAGCACTTGGGATGACGCCTAATTGTTGAACTGATTATTTACCAAGTATTTACTTAATTCTAGGAAGTTTGCCAAGGAGGAGGGCTATAAAGGTGATGGTAACAGATATCTTGCCCTTTTAGTGTCTCACATGCTGAAGATGGGCCTGAAATCAAACAATTTTGAGCAACATGATAAAGCCACTTGACCTCCTAAAGTCTTAGTGTCCTCATCCATGAAATGGGTTTATTAATACCTTTAGGGTTGTCAGTGGAAGAGATGATGCACGAGGAACTGCTGGCACAGTGACAGACACATAGGAAAAGCTCAGTACTTGGTGGATGATGATGATGATGATGATGACGATGATGGTGGTGACGGTGGAGATGGTGGCAATAGCGCCACCAGTCCTGCGGAGGAGCCGGGATATAGCAGAGAAAGTCCATAACCACACAGCTGAAGTTCTGGAAAGAGCCACGATGGAGGATTGAATAGGATGCTATGGCACAGAGGAGGAAGTGACTAATTGTGTCTGGAGAAATATGGGACAGGTTCTCAGAGAAGGTACCACTTAAGAGAATTGTAGGATACATATGAGTTTCCCGGCCAGATGGATGACTGGAAGATCATTTACTGACTGAGATTTTGGAATTTTTCATAGAGCAACTGGAGTTCCCTGGGGCATTTGAGAATGTCTGGAGATATTTTTGGTTGTCAAAACAGAGGTGAAGGTCCTGCTGGCATCTAGTGGGTGGAGGCCAGGAATGCTGCTGAGCACCCTACAATGCAGGGGACAGCCCCCATGACAAAGTGTTCTCAACACTGTCAATAGTGTTGAGCTTGAGAAAACTTGTTATAAGGAATCACTCAGGTAGATCGAACAGTGAATCAATAGTCTACTTAATAAATCAAATAACAGTTTCCTACTCAAACATCAACTTCCTCTGAAAGTCCTGTGCTCTGGGACAGTGAATTTGAGAAGCACAGAGTGGGGGGCATGGGGGGTTGGTAACTCTTAGAGCGATACAATAGCCCTTGTTCTAAATTACATACATTTCATTTGAAGGGAGCTGATAATAGCAAGACAAGTAGCTTGTACAAATGGCTACGTATTTTTCTAATTATTTCCCTAGGTTGTTATGAGGCCAATAGTCTGTTTTGTATAAAGTGACTTGACTTATCTTGCCTCAAGATGGCAGAATCATATTTTAATGGTGACACTGCTGAATGGAATGCGTAAGATATAAACACTTTTTATTGTTGTTTAAAATCTTGGTCTGGAATCTGAGATTTCATGAGACAGTTTTCTGACTTAAATGCTCTCAGCTGGCCATGGCACATTCACAGTGGGGGGCCCCCTTTTGTAAATTGCTTCTTTATTAGGAGTGAAGGTCTCTTGCTGTCTTACAGCTCTAAAACCACCTCTCAGCCATTGGCATTTTATTAGTTATGGGATGGAATTAATTACATAGAGTGCTGGATGAGACTTAGTGAAATTATAGGGTTACTTACTACAGTTGCTTCCTTCACTCATTCACTTGTTCATTTCATTCCTTCATTGATTCATTTGTTCCTCCAAGGTGTCACTCATGTCATTGTTGTAATGGGTGACAGGAGATGTTGCAATAAAGATGACTAAGACATGGACCCCCAGGGACCTTACAGTCTAATTGGGAATTGAGATCAGTAATACTAATAGCTAATATCTATTAATAGCTGCTATTCCAGGTACCTTGGTAGGGGCTTTACTATGGTATCTTATTTAATACAACAATCCTATGAGGTGGGTTCTGTTTTTAGCCCCATTTTAGATGACGAAACAGCAGGACAGAGAGATTAAGTATCTCTTTCAAGATCATACAGCCTGTAGGTGGCAGTGTTTGTGCTCATCACCACTGAACTATGCACATGCTATGTACAGAAGCATTCCAGGGAGCTCTGGGAGCCCAGGGGGATGCTGAGTGGGCTGGGAGGACAGGGGAGAGATCCTAGAGGTGGGAACACTTGAGCCGAACAGTGAAAGATCACCTGATCTTAGCCAAAAGGCTGAGAGGCAATGAACAGTGAAGGATCAGTATGCTAGCCTGGCTCAGAGGAGGTGAAAAGGGAATGATGTTATCTAAGCAAGGGAATAGCATGTGCAAGTGTATAGAGCTGGGAACATCATGGCATGTTTCAAGAACAGTAGGCAGATGGAACCAGAGCCGAGAGGATGTTCCTGAGAGTGGTAGAAACCATGTTGCTTATCCATACCCTCCACAAACAACCCTTGGCCATGCCCTGGGGAGAATCACACCAGGCAGAGCTTGTGCAGGTCCTGGAAGCTGGTCTGGAGGCATTTAGGCAGAGGTACCCGAGTATGGTCTATGAGGGGGTCTCAGGCCTTAGGAGAGCATGTCCACGTACTTCTCTGACNCGCAGAGCTTGTGCAGGTCCTGGAAGCTGGTCTGGAGGCATTTAGGCAGAGGTACCGAGTATGGTCTATGAGGGGGTCTCAGGCCTTAGGAGAGCATGTCCACGTACTTCTCTGACCGCTTGTCCGGTGTAGCTGGTGGAGGGCCAGAATGGTGCTCTAGAGGGCAGTGCCCAGGGCAGGGCAGGAAGCTATTTGTTCTTCTTAGTAATAAACAACGTGGAGCTGATAGTTTAAAAGGATGCTTATAAGAATCAACTCTGTTCTTTCTAAGGAGATGTTCTTGGTCTCTAGGGGACTTGTCAGGTGAAGGAAAACTTACATGGCCTATCCAATGTCACTCCAGTGGTGAGTGAGAGAGCCCACGTTTGAGCCCATTCTTCTTTATTGGGTGGACCTCTGGGACTAACGCAGTATGATTTTGAATATTTTGCATAAGCTCCTTGCCATATTGAAGAGGTGTAAACAAAATAAATCTTTATCCAAGGTAAACTAAATTACCTGCACTAAGTTAGTGATGGCCCCATATTTCATCAGTGTAATGTAGCCAGTCTTTAACTTCATCCTCTTTCCAGCCTTCCCAGACAGTCCATTTTTTGGGGGAGGGGGATCAAGGGGATCAAGTGGTAGCCCCACTGACATTTTAAACACAAGTTTTAATGACACTTACATGATTCTGATGTTCCTCCAGTTTCATTTTTGATTTTATCCTCTCAAATACAAAGGAGAGAAAGTGTTTAAAGTATTGTACTCAGACTTTCTGAGAGGATGGCAAAAAGCGTGTAAGCTGTACACACATGTGTTGGGTGCAGATGTGCCTAGATGCATGACTGTGGTGTGCTGGTGTGTGCATGCACATATGTGGAGTGATTTCTGTATGCCAGCTTCTGCTCAGAGACTGATGAATATATACTCATGTACTCTTCATCACAGGTCTGGTGGGAGGTACAATTCTCCTTTTATGACAGAGGAAATGTCATTCAGAGAGGTGAAGGCAGATGGCAGAGCTGGGACTTGAACCCAGGTGTTCTGACATCCAAGCTCTCTTGACTCCACCCACAGCAAGGACAGATCTACTTATTTGACAAAAAACATGACAATCCTAAAACCTATCTGGGCATATCCACACATTCAAGACCCAACTGTAAAAAGAATAAACTTCAAAGCAGATGAAAAGGAGCTCTGCAAACACAGAAACTTGTTAGTAATTACATGGTTCAATGTCTACTATGGTTTTGAGCTCATGGTGGCAGTGAGTCCTTCACAGATGCCGATGACAATGAGAACAGGAAGCGACACAGAGGTAGAAGCCTTGGTCTGGGAGTCAAAACTGGGGTTCTAGCCTCAGTTCACCCACTAATGAAAGCATAATACAGCTGTATAGTAGTTTCTAGAACATTCTCTCATGGAATGTTCACAACACAGTGAAGTAGACATCTCTGTGCTCATTTCATACATGGAGAAACTAAGACCAGAGAGATGGTGTTACTTTCCCAAGGTCATTCAGCTGGTAGATACCAGTATGGAGACTCGACCCAGGTCTTTCACCTCTAAATACCATCTTCTTACCACCACACAAGCTGCCTTTGCCTCAGGAGTTTTCACACAAATATTTTTACTCTTGGTAAGTCCCTTCTCTGAAAACCTGGAGTCCAGGAAACACCACTGGTGTTTATTCACCTTCACCAGTCTTGTTTGGCACCACTAGAGAGCAATATTTCATGAATGAGGAAACAGGCATATACATTAGAGGTCAAACGCCTGTCATCACAGCAGACCTTTGTTTTCCCAGCGACGGTGATTTCCTTCTCCCACGCTCTGACTGCTTACTACCCAGTTATCAGTCCACGGCAGTATCTCAACACATTCTAATGGTCATTACAAAGGAAACAATTGTTGAATGATTCAGTGATTAAAGGAAGATGTATTGGGTACCAAGCATCCTGCTGGATGGGGGTATGGTAGGTACAAGACTGAGTAAGACACATTTCCTGCCCTTTGAGGAACTTACAGCATTGACTAGCCTCTACTTAGAAAGAAGGTGGTAGAACTGAACAGACTTACTTGGGTTGGCCTGGTGCGATGGTAGTGCAGTTAGCATTCCTGTGACAGGGGTTATTAGACTCACAGACATCGATCATGCTGCACCCCACTCCAGGGACATAATTGCGGTAATGTTCTTTACACTCACAGTGAGACTTCAGAAGATAAGGAGAGAAAAACAAAGGGTTCTCGTTAGTCACAGAAGCTGACATGCTTCTTTAGTCTATCTGTATTCTGCCATAAAAACTAACTTGGGGTAGGTCCAAAGTGTGGGCTTCAATTAAAAATTTGTCAAAGTATTTGGAATTGGGAGTCATGTCTATGTATATCACCCATTGGGAAATGACACTTTGTTGGTAAAGTTTACCTTTTCAGTTTTCTTGTTTCCTAACCCTAGGCCTTTCTGGCTCCATAACTCCTGGCTTTAGATTGCCTACAGGTGAGTAGAGACTGAGGCTCAGATGGGAGATAAAATTGCTCTAAAAGAGTGGTTTTCAACTGGGATTCTCAACCTAAGGTACTTTGGACAATGTCTACAGAAATTTCTGATTGTCACGACAGGAGACAGGGGGCAGGGTCACCAGAGGCCAGGGATGCTGCTAAACACCCTACAATGCACTGGACAGCCCTCACAACAAAGGATTATTCAGTCCAAAATGCTGGTAATGTCAAAGTTGAGGAACCCTACTCTGGAATAATGGGAATAATGGATGTCCTGCTTCTGTGTGAATAATGGGGGCTTTCTAAGACTTGAAAATCTGCCTTGGGACCCATTTTTTGAGAGACAAAGTTTATTTTTAATCTTACTCTCAAGGTCCTGGGACCTTGCTCAGAGTATGATGTGGCTTTTCCCATAAGGACCCTCATTTTGAGGATGGAGTCTCAGCTCCTTGAAATTCTTTGCAAACCTGCCTCAGATAGTGATAGCAGAAATGGCATGTGATATACATTTTTCCCAGAAGATGAGATTGGGTGGATTCTCTATAGGAGCATTGCTACGGGGTGATTGGATTGCTGGGGACACATGACTCTGGTTGGGCCAGGCTCTAAAGCCTTTCCTCCTACCAGGGCAGGAACATCCTTCTGTATGGAGATTTCCTCCACTGAGCTTGGTGCACAGTTATGGACTCAGTGGGCACCCACTAAATAGTTGATGGATGAATGAGGTATTGGTGAAGGGCTCTTTCAATTGGATTCTTCAGCAAAGATTTCTGGACCTGTTTTTTGCCAGTCAAGGTCATGATGTAATTTAGAGGGACAGGGTCTCACCCCAGAATAGCCTCACTGCTCCCTACTCTCTGTCGGGGCTGCCTGACATTTTATCAGAGTTCATCTCTTTGGGACAGAATAGATTTGGTTCTAAGAGTTCACTCTTACCTTGAAAGGATATGAGAGGGAATAGAAGATTGCAGGTGAAAGTCAATGGCATGTTCACCCAAGTCTTCGTTAACCTTTAATTTGTTAATCTAATTTGAGCTGTGTATATATTTTGTCAATTACCGTTGAGGACCAGGACACAAGAGAATGTAGGACAGTTAAGTTTTCCCTGGGGGGGCTGGTAAAGTGTGAGCTCAGATGATATTCTGGGGAGGGGACACATTGAGGTTAGCCCTGAGCACTGGAAGGTCTACCAGGAGAGGAAGCCCAAACTGAGCACTGGAAGGGCAAAGTGGGAGAACGTAGCAGACAAGTGATACCCATGCACAGTTTTAGCTTTGGTGGGCTCTCCTACTTCTAGACACCCTAGTTCCATGCATCATGTTCTCACCTGTCCGGGCCCATCATATATGCACACTGTAGACTCTGTAGGACAATTTCCATAGTGAGTCTGGCAGGGGTCTACTGGTAAGCACACTTGACCATCCCCGTGGTATCCTTCTTGGCATGTGCAACTGTGCCGATTTGGTCCCAGGTATGTGCAATGAGCATGAGGATGGCAGATTGCTTGTAAACATGGATTTATGGCTTGAAAGGCAATGACAGGGTATGAGCTCATCAAAGTTGCACAGGCAATTCGATAGTTTAAGAGAGAAAGATACAGTTCATCTTACCGCACCTGATTCCCCCCCATGTGACTGTCAGAGATTATAACTATAAATATTGTGTTGATATATTACTATGCCATGTTATATATGGATTTAAATATAAAATAGCATGAAAGAAAGCACTAACGCGTGTGGTGTTTATAATAGGTACTGGCCCTGTTCTAAGCATTTGCCATACATTAACTCAGTTAATCCTTACAACAACTCTGTGAGGTAGGAGCCATTATTATCCCCATTTGATTGATAGGAAAATGGAGGCACAAGCAAGTTAAAGAATCTGTCCAAGGTCATGTATTTAGTAATAAGCAGATCTGGGATTTGAATGCTGGCAGTCTACCTCCAGAGTTCATGTTCATGATCAATACACAACACAATCTCTCACAAAGTGATTAAGTGTGGAAAAGAAAGGAAACATAACAGCCAGTGCTCATCACGTCACATGTCCTCTTTAATTCAACTAATGAATCATCGAACATTATATCAAAAACTAATGATGTGCTATTCCTTGGATAATTGAATTTAAAAAAAGAGAAAAGAAAGGAAAGAAAGACAGACTGTATTTTGTCTTAACATCAGTATAGCTGATATAAAACTACGTGTAAAAATCTATTTATGTGCTTTGGTAATAGAAGGAGAGATTGCCATTTATTGAAAAACTATCATGGATGAGCATGTGCTCAGCTCTTGTTGTATATTTCATTCACCTTAACACAAAGAAAAATACAAAGTGCCATTGTGTTAATATTAGAGAGGTTGTGAGTTTTTTTTTTTCCTATTGAGTAACTTAAACATCTCAATTAATGAGCTAGCAGGATCTAAATTCGACTCACGCTCACAGTAGTGGCCATTGCCTTGGTAATTGGGAAGGCATTTGCATTCCAGTTTTGTTTCATCTTGGTTGGAAGGTGAGCATCTAGAATTTTCAGGGCAGAGCAAGGCTGCACATTCAGGGATGGCTGCAAAGGAAGATTGTTGAGATACCCACATTACTAGAATAACTGATTCTAAAAAATTCAACCAATGGAGTGTTCTTTGTGATTAAAAAAATAAAAAAGACTCACTGTGACAATTTGAAAAACACAGAATCTATAAAGTAAAAATTAACTGTTTTCTGATTCTCATTCTTCCATTTCACACCCAAAGTAAATAATATCAACAGCCAATATACTACATTCACTTATAAATTTATTTAGATGATTTTTTTAACAAAATGGAATCCTGTGATGATATTTAGCAACTTAATTTTTAATTTAACAATATACTATGGAGGTTTTTAAAGATCTATTTTAATCTCTAATAACTACATAGTACTTCATCATCTGGAGGTACAGACGGTTGTCAAAAACTATAAGGAAGCTGACATATTATCCAATGTGCAAAGCTAAGGAGTTGGGCTAATACAGTTCCATGGATGCTGGTAGAAGCGATGAGACTCCTGGGCCAGAGGTGAAGGATAGTTTATTACTCACATCAAGAGTAGTAGCCAGATGGCTAACAGACACATGAAAAAATGTTCATCATCATTAGCCATCAGGGAAATTCAAATCAAAACCACATTGAGATACCACCTTACACCAGTTAGAATGGCCAAAATTAACAGGACAGGAAACAACAAGTGTTGGAGAGGATGTGGAGAAAGGGGAACCCTCTTACACTGTTGGTGGGAATGCAAGTTGGTGCAGGTACTTTGGAAAACAGTGTGGAGATTCCTCAAAACATTAAAAATAGAGCTACCCTATGACTTCACAATTGCACTACTGGGTATTTATCACAAAGATACAGATGTAGTGAAAAGAAGGGCCATATGTACCCCAATGTTCGTAGTAGCAATGTCCACAATCGCCAAACTGTGGAAAGAGCCAAGAAGCCCTTCAACAGACAAATGGATAAAGAAGATGTGGTTCACATATACAATGGAATATTACACAGCCATCAGAAAGGATGAATACCCAACTTTTGTATCAACTTGGATGGGTCTGGAGGAGATTATGCTGAGTGAAGTAAGTCAAGCAGAGAAAGTCAATTATCATATGGTTTCACTTAGTTATGGAAAATAAGGAATAACATAGTGGACATTAGGAGAAGGAAAGGAAAAATGAATTGGGGTAAATCAGAGGGGGAGACGAAGCATGAGAGACTGTGAGAAACAAACTGAGGGTTATGGAGGGGAGGGGGGATGGGTGAGCCTTGTGGTGGGTATTAAGGAGGGCACGTATTGCATGGAGCACTGGGTGTGATACATAAACAATGAATCTTGGATCACTGAAAAAGAAAAGTAGTAGCATGAGTGGTGGCATTCTTCCAAGCCCCAAGTCCCCTAGGGCAATGCAGAGAGGGGGCTGCAGTGGATTCCATTATAGGTGAGGAGCCCCAATCTTAGGCAATCTAAGTTTTATGTTTTGTTTTGTTTTGAATAATAGGCAATGTATTATTTAGGGCCCAGGCAGGAGACAAAACTACATAGTTATTTGAACAGGGAGTGTTCTGGTGTAAAGAATTATCAGCAGAAAATTCATGAGAGTTAAAAAGAGTTCTAAAGACTGAAATGATGGTGGATATATACAAAGTAATCACTCCCCTAGGGTCTGAAATAAGCACCCAAGGTAGAGCCTTCCTCTCTCCAGGACCGAGACCCAGATGTCACTGGACAAGGGCATGCCTTGGTCACTAATGCTGGAGAAAGTGCCAAGATGCCATGGTGGTGAGACTTGCTGGAAATCCTCCCCTTAGGGCTCCAGGGAAGGTTACCCACAATCAGGTGTCAAGCCTCAGGGTTCATTTGGTGCCTGGGGAAGCTGCTTGCCACTGAGTTGTACCAGAACCAGAAGCTGAGAAGCTACCCCCTTGAAAGGGTAGCATACTTCTGCATGTGGCTGGGGCCAGGGCGGCTTCAGGGGCCAGCTGTGAGGGAGGGAGGTGGCGTGGCTGGCCTCCAGATGGTCAACCCTGCAGGGCCCTTGGCGTGCATGGCCCTAAGGAGAAAGCATACTGAAGAGCAAGCACATCTCTGTGCGGTGGGACACAGGCCTGTGCTGTCTGGGGCTCCTGGCTCTGCCGCTGCTGCCTGACTCAAGCATAAGACAAGGTACACAGTAGGCAAACACTGGAGGAAGCCAAGCCCTGCAGGGACCTAGCACTGGAGAAACTGTGGAGGGCTGTACAGTGGAGAAAACCCAAGTTCTATGGGCCCTCATGAGTGAGCGAAAGCAGAAACAGGAAGAGAAAACCTTCTCTTCTTCAGTATCCCTCCAGCACACTCTATTCATAATCTTTTACATCTTGCTGGCTGGCAAGTGAGAAATACTTACAAATTCCCCTCCATTATCACAGAGCAGGCAAAAAGGATGAATTTTGAGCTGAAAGGTAATGCATTGATAACTCAGACAGGCAGTATGCATGTCTACACTTGGTTCCCGAGGGGAGACCCTACATCTTCCAAGGCTGTTCGCAATACAAACATCCGCGAAAAGATGTTGGAACAAAGGCAGTCAGTGTGCTGCACTCAAGAGGTGAACAAATATGAGAAGCTCATGGGAGAACTGTCCCCTCCAGTGGCTAGTTGAACCAAACATTTGTAGAGAATATCCCCTGACAACTCTTTCCTTAAAGTAGAATCATTGCCAGAAAGTGGCTGCCCTTTCAAAGATTACATTTCCCACCCCTCTTTGCATCTAGGTGGGGTCACATGACTACTTTACGTAGATGGAATATTGAGAGGAAGTTGGATGTGTCATTCTGGATTTCATAAGGAGGGGCTTCTCCATCCTCTCTTCTTCCTTCCATGGCTCAAAGCAGAACACTCTGAGCTGCTATGGAATGGCAGAAGCACAAAATAGAAAGATCTGGATTCTAATCACCATGTGGTGGGAAGCCGGAGTCAGCCACAAACACCCACACAGGACTACACATGGGTAAGAATTACACCTCTGTTATGTTAAGGTAGAGGTTCCCCAAATTCTTGGGTCATGGTATTTAGTGTCTTAATGTTTTCATGGTGTCCCAGTCTAAAAGAAATATCTACCAGGTCCATTTATTAAGTTGTTAGAAACAAGGAATTCAGTAAGTGTGTCATGAGACCTCAGTAACCATTTGAAAAAGTAATGTGGTTAGTATAAAGAGAACTATTTTTATTTCATTCTTAAATAAACACTTTTACTTATAAGTGGAATGTGTGAGCTTTTTGGACACTGCCCAACTTCTTCAACCTTGGAATCAGATTGGAGACTATCGCTCTCATTCCATTCGAAAGGATTTTTGCATGATACTTGCTTTTTATCTTAGCACCCACTGAAAACACAGCTTTGTAAAGATGATATCATTGGAAGGGATCTAGTGCTACCTAATGTTGAAATTGTGAACTAACTCAAGCTAGCAATTTGTACAGTATTCTATAGATGCATTACTGTCTCTCCCAAAAGTTTAAAATATCCCATAACACTCTTGTGAGTTTGACGTGGTAGCTTGGAATGCCTTGGTACAGTTTTGAAATCGTAGTTTTTTTTTTTTTTTTGAAATCGTAGTTTTAAGCCATTGGATTTTTGTGTTTGCTTCTTGCAGCAGCTAGCATTATTCTAAATGCTGTGGGAGGTAGCACAGTTCATGCAACCATTTCCTGCTGATGTACATTCAAGTTGTTTCTAGCTTGTGTTGTTCTTACAAAACAATACTGTCTTGAATTTCTTTGTCCATCTATTTTTACCTACTGTGCCTGCCTCTCTCTTTCTCCAGGTAAATTCCTAGAATTGGGGCTATGGCAACAAACTGTAAGCATACTTTAAAAAATTTAATAGATAAATTTCCCTCATAGGTTGTAGCAATTCATCTCCCCATTGACTATACTGTAATTTTTCTCCTACCCATAGGTAGATATTATCTATCTTTGCAATCTGTGTAACATAGTGAGCAAAAGCAAACCCCAAACCAAACCCAAACCTCTTAACCTAACTTAACCCCAAACCAAGACTCCAAACCTCTTAAAATATCACTTTGTTGTGGTTTTAAATTAATCTGTGATTCACTGGCATTTCTGCATGGGTTAAGCACCTTTCCTATGCTTGTTGCCTAGTTTTTATTTCTCCTCCTGAGAAGTAGCTGCTCTTTGGCAAATTTTAAAATTGGGTGCATATTATTATGAAAACTTTCCTGCCCTGTGGGTTGCAAGAATATTGTGCCAGTCTATCATTTCTCTCTCGACTCACCAGAATTATTTTGTCATTTGGAGACAAATCTGTCCGTGTTCTCCACTAGGCTGGGTTTACTGTCTTATTAAAAAGGTATTTGCTCATGAGTCCACTGGGCAATGGTGGGAGTGGCCAGGGAAGGAGGCTGACTGAGGTCTCCAGAAGGAGTTATTCTATCTACCTGAGTCTTATTCAGCTGTTGATTTGAATCGGTCATTTGCATGTCTGTCCCCTCCACAGGAAGAAGGCTGTGTTTTATTCATCCTCCTTACTGTGCATAGCCCTGCAGTGATTTTCCACTAAATGAGTTTGAATTTGTTGCATTTGAATCTTGTCCAGTCCCTTCATTTTACAGATCAGAAGAGTAAAATCCAGAGGATAAGTTAAGTGAGACTAGTGTCACAGGAAGAATGTCCAGTTTCTTAATGGCTTGGCTCCAGATTCTCCCTTCATTACCTGCTCTTTGATAATGCACTGGATTCCAGTTCTCCTTCACAGTGAGGTATGAAGCTTGGCCAGTAGAGGGGGCTGGGGGCCACTGCAGGAGAAAGGGGCTCCTCTCCTTGCTTGCTCTGTGTGGGGTTCTGTTTCTGCTGTGTGTGCTTGCCGCTGCTGGATGGTCTGTCGGTGGTGTGGGTGTGTGAGGACACTCTGCTTCAGCCATCGCTCAGAGGGCACGGTCTACTGGTGACCTTGCTTCCGCAGCCAGGACCCGATGACCCCCTTCCCACAGCCCTTTCCACACACAGACGTTGCACACTCCGAGTCTGGCACCCCCAGCACGCCAGCCCCCTCTGTGTTTGCTCACCAGCCTTGGCTCACTTGTGCCCTGGAGCCGTGTTGCCTGCCTGCTGGTTGAGTGTGGTTCCATGCTGGCTTGGGCAAACCAGCCAACTTCTTCTCTGCCACCATTCCTTCTCCAACAAGCTTTGAACTCAGCCTTGGGGACAACCACCCCTCTCTGAATTCCCTCTGTTGTGCTCCAGCAGCCCTACAATTCGCTTTGCACTTTTATAGCCACACTTCTATCATAGCTTACTAATTCTTTCCATTAAACTTCCCTTGTTTCCGTCACCCTGTGGTTCCTATCTCATGCTTGGAGCCAGTGTGATAGAGCATTTAAAGAATTTCAAATGATTTGTGTTTCAGTTCTTCTAGTTGATAGTTTTATGACCTCTCTGACTCACTTAGCCTTAGGGAAACCTCCATTTCCTGTGCGTGTGTTCTGTCCTTGAGACATGAACTTGAAAACATGCCTGTCTTCCTTACTGTGTGGCTGACTTGTTACCATGGCCTCAGCTGGTTTTCCAGCTTTCTTGATTCAATCCTTCACACTACTGCCAGCTTGACCTTCCTAAATCATAGCTATGTTGGTACATGGCTCCTAAATCTCCCATGACTTCCTCTTCTATACCATCTCTACCCTCCTCTCTCCTCCCCTTCCATCTGCTTCCCTCCCCTCTCCTCCCTTCCCATCCTCTCCTTTCCTTTTCCTCCCTTTTTAATGTTTGGTTTTCTCCCAGGAGAACATTCGATGGTACCTCGCCCATGCAGAGCCCCAGTATGTGAACACAAAGTTGAAAGGCATCCACCTGTGCCTATCGGGTCTGGCAGGGCATTAAGGATGCCAGCAGGACTTACGCTTGTCGCAGTTGGGGCCAGTGTACGCAGAGTAGCACTCACAGCTTCCATCACCATCTATCCCACTGTTGCACACTCCGTGCACACAGCTGCACGCTGCAGACGGAAAATGGGGATATTGTTTTCATTACCTGATATAGACTTCTGGAGATTCTGGAGGAGTAATGTTTTGAGATAGTTTTTATTGAGAATCTGCATGAGGAGATGGGAAGAACTAAGGGGGTGAAGCCCTAGAGACCCTGGTTTGGATCTTGGCTTCATTTTTCTTGTAATAGCTCCAATTTATTTATGTACAACATGAGGACAGTGATACCTACCTCTTGGGATTTCTACAGATGGATGAGATAATGTATTGGTGCGTTGGAGTGCTTTTCTCTACTTTTAAACCAGTGACCTCATCTTTGGATGCCTCAAGAAGGGAATTAACTTAACGTTTTTATACACCTGTCATGTTTTACAGAGAAAAGCTACCACTGACTCAATCACGGTTGGTGGTGGGGATCTACTGTCTGTTGTGATAAATCCTACTACCTGAATGATGGGGACCTTCAAGTATAAAAGAGAAATTTGAAAGGGCAGAGAATAACTATGCCATATCTTTTAGCTTGAAATAGATAGCTTTTTAGCCACCAGAGGTCATTTCAGGAATGACAAGTGAAAGGCATTTGAAATAAATGGTCAATTCTTTAGCACGCAATCTGCAACTCACTTGTAGCAAGATTTACAATCTGGCTGGGTCACCAGCACCCTTGGCCCAGCCCTCTGTGCAACATATTGCATTGATTTCCTTTTCCTTCTGTAACAAATTACCACGACTTAATTGTGACTTAAAACAACAAATTTGTTTAATTTATTTATATTAATAACAACTTTATTATCTTAATTTAATTACCTTAATTTTCCTTTGCCATGTACCCTAACACATTTACAAGTTCCAGGGCTGAGGGTATGGATATCCTCATATCCTCATATCCTTTTCAGGGACATTCTTCTGCCTACCACACATGTGTTCAGTGCACGTCAGCCAATTTAATATTAACTCAAGTGAAACATAATTAAGAAGATCTATTTGCTTAAAAACCTAACCAAATATTGGCAAAGCAAGTATTAATGAAGAATTCCAAACATCTAGTAAGACATCAAATCCTTTGAATTCTTTGTTACGTGTCCCACTTCGACCCCCTGCTCTTCGTATCCATCAGAACTGTTCTCCCTCGGGTGCTTGCCATGTTTTGCCTGGACTGTTGCAGTAGCATTTTTTCTGGCCTTGCTGTCCAAGTTCTCACTTCTCTGTTCCTTCCATTTCATTTGACCGGTAATGGCAGGCGATCTTCCCTCAAATATCTCAGTGACCACCAATTGCTGAGCAAAAGAAATCTAAATCCGTTTCCTTGGCAAGCAAGGCTCCATCCTTGGAGCCTGATTCCAACCTTTTTACTTTTCATTTTCCACTGCTTCATTTTTATACATCTTAGGTTCTAAGCACAAGGGATGACTCATTAGTTTACCTTCCTTCCTTCCAAATACATATTGAACATCTCTCATGCTCAGGGTGCTGTGCTTGGGATTAATGACCTAAAGAGAAACAGGATAAAGTCCATGCCCTCTGTGTCTAATGGCAGAAGGCAGCCCATCTGGGGTGCTGGGTGACTCAGTGGGTTAATTAAGCCTCTGCCTTTGGCTCAGGTCATGATCTCAGGGTCCTGGGATTGAGCCCCACATTGGGCTCTCTGCTCAGTGGGGAACCTGCTTCCCCCTCTCCCTCTGCCTGCCTCTCTGCCTACTTGTGATCTCTCTCTCTCTCTCTCTCTCTCTCTCTCTCTCTCTCTGTGTCAAATAAATAAATAAAAAATATTAAAAAAAGAAAAGAAGAAGGCAGCCCATCACAATGCGGTGTGATGAATGCCAGGACACGATAGATCAATGGTGATGGTTGCTGGTCAGGAATAGCTGGGTGGGGCTGGCCTAGGAGACACACGCCTCCCGCACTGCACTCCTCTGTGACTTTGCCTCTCCTGTGCTCCCTTCTGCACTCCAGTGGAAATCCGTGAGTGGCTCTGCTGCTTCTGTCATGACTGCTGACCGTTGTTGCTGACTTTGTTTGACCACTGGTGGTAGTAGGCTCTCAGGCATAGAAAAATCGGTCATTACAGTAGGGTGTGATAGTGGACGAGGTACAAAGAAGGTGCTCCTGATGCCCAGAGGAGCAGCTTCTGTGCTGGGACCTCTGAGCTGGCAGCACAAAGGTGGGGGCTTTGGGTGGCCTCGAAGGTGAGCAGCAGAGCTGCTTGTGGTGGCCAGAAGAGGCAGCTGCTGGGTTATTTTTCCAGTTGCCCATTGTCATTGTTTATTTCTCTATTCAGGCATGATAATGCAGTGGGCTAATTTTTGTCTTATTCCAGCATGGATACAGCGAGTCATCGATGGTGATACCCTGTGAGATCGTCTGCTCAGCAGGGCAACACAACTGCCTAGTTGGGAGCAGTGAGCCTGGCTGCTGGCTGATAGCGGGCAGGGCTGTTTTTTTTCTTTCTCCATCTGTAGAGTTTTCTCCCCTATTGGACTGGAATCCCTTAGGAGGCCTTTCTCCTTCCTGTATTTCCCTACAACATCTTTTTTGTTGCTTTATCACAACACCCCTAACAGTACAACTACATTATCAATCAAGACAGCATCCTGCAGGGCCAGGATTAAGGTGAGAAGGGGGAGGCAGGATACAGGGAGAGGTGGGGGAAAGCAGGGCAGAGGGTGGACAGAATGAGGCACAGTACCCCCAATGCAGAGCTGCATCCTGCCTTTCTTTGATATTTGGATGTTCTGCTCAAGAATTTAAAAATATGATCGTCATAGGTTGAATTTGGTCCCTCAGAAGGATCCACTGAAGTGCTAATCCTCCTTCTCTCAGAGTCACCTTATTTGAAAGCATAGGCATTGCAGATGTGATTAGTGAAGTTGAGGTCCTACTGGGGCCTTTGCCCAATATGACTGGTCATTCTAAGACGAGGAGAGGACACAGACACGAGGACAAGACAGCCACACACAGATGACAGTGGTGCTACCTCAAGCCCCAGGATGCCTGCCCGACTAGAAGCTTCGAGGGGACAGAAGTGCCCTCCCCCAGAGCACTCAGAAAGGGCATGGCCCTACTGACATGTTGATTTTGGATTTTTAGCTTCCAGAACGGAGACCTTAAATTCTTGTTTTGGAAGCCACCTCTTTGTGGACCTCTGTTACAGGGGTCTTGGCTAAGAAATGAAATGACTTATCTTGATTACTGAGTTTTTGATGCCTCCTTAAATTTGGCACACAAGGCATGTCTCTCCTTCACCTCACCCTAGCATTGGCCCCACACTTCCGTTTATTGAGCACTTGCTATCCATTAGGCATTTTGCCACATGCTTTACACATATTATCTCCTGGGATGCCCATTGCACTCTGTGAGGTAGAGCTCATGAACCCTGTGTTATCTATGAAACGTGGGAGACATCTAGCCCAAGTATTCATACAAATTATGTGAAAACCTAAATTGGATTTGCAATCGTCATCCTCACTTTGGAAACGGACTTGCCATTCTTTCTATTTTAACAAAGCACTTTGATGTTCACCTATGGCTGTAGCTGTTGGATCAGGAGCTCCAGAGAGAGGTCAGATTGGTCATGGAGATAACTGGTGTGTGGAGGGGGTGTACTAAGTTTCAGTAGAGAAGGCTCAATTCGATTCAATCAAAAAAATATCTACCCACTTCCTACCTAGTGGCAGTCACTGTAGGAAGCACCAGGTATACGAATATGAATAGTTCACAATACCTAAATTCAAGGACTCACAGTGTAGTGGGGAGGTGGACTCAGAGGTTCAAGGTCTAAGGGTCACGTAGCCAATGGAAGAGCATGGCAGGCAGAAGAGGGAACTGAATGTAACCCAGCCCTGGCTCCCAACTTCAATGCTAAATAAGAGCTGTCCTTACCACTAAGCTTCCCTCCAGGCTGTGTGGCATGAGCCTCTCCCTGTGTTCTGTCTTCTGGTACAGGCACTGTACTGGATTAACTGACCTGGCATGGACAGCCTTTGGGAACACCTGATACCTTTTTCAGGGTCACTAGCCATTGCCAAGAAAGTGTCCTTGGGAAGGAGAAATGAGTTGTGGAGGGATTCTGAGATGTCTTTTCAGGAGCCCTTGGACTTTGTTGAATGGGTGTCAACAAATCTCTAGAGACACAAAAATACTTGGGTTGTGTGACTTTAAAGTGGCCAAAGCCATGGCCATCTGGGTCAGAGGGACAGTTCCCGAAGCCCCCAGTGCTATGCCCTTTGGGAAAGGGAGCTGCTCCCTCACCTGTTACCATAGAATCCTGTGTGTGCTGTGCACCCTGGATCATAATTGTCACCTGCATTTCCAGCTCCTTGGGGAACTAATCTGTCTCCTCTTTAGCATCTTACCATTCGTCTGGGCTCTAATGCATGGTGGATACTCATCAGGGGCAGAAAAGTGCAGTGTTTGGGTGCCCAGGCTCTGGAATCAGATATTTGGTCAAATTCTGCTTCTGCTCCTGAAATAGCTGCTTGACCTTGAGAAACCTCTCTGCTTCTTTATCCATAACATGAGGAGCCCAGCTTGCAGAGTTGTGAGGAACCAAAGAGATCATGTCTGTCAAACTTTGCACACTGCCTGGTGCACAGCGAGTGCACAGCGGGTGCACAGCAAATGCTAGCTACTGTTACTAATGAGACACAATTGTGGGATTGAGTGGGCTTTGCATTCTGCCCTAACCAGCAATGAGGCATGGAGCAGGTGAGGGCATTGGCAGCAGAGATGAAAACCCTTGGCCTATGTAACTCTAAATCATTTCTAAACTAATTGACAGCAGGGTAGGAGAATGCTCTGGCAGCAAGTTAAAGTCAGTGTTAAAAATAAACTGTAGCTAATAGAGCTGTCCTACTTATGGGCAGAATTGCCACCTCTGAGGGACCAGTGCCTCACTAGATGAAACCACACTGGCACCCAGTGGAGGCCCAGATGAAAATGACTGCAAGTTTCCTTCATCTTTGCTAATGGAAAAGATCAGCCATCACTGAACCATCCATCCATCCATCCGTCCATCCATCCATCATCCATCCATCCATCCATCCATCCATCCATCCATCCACCATCCATCCACCATCCATCCATCCATCCACCATCCATCCACCATCCACCATCCATCCACCATCCATGGATGGTTTGCTTACCACTGGACTGTTTTTGCCCTCACTGACTATGTGCTTCCATTGAGTGAGTGCTTGTGACCTGCTGCTCAGAGCTTTGCTACATTGTCAATCCCACAGGAAGGTATCATTCCTGTTTTACAGATTGGGAGGGTTTAGAGAGGCTGAGTAGATTGCCCCATGTCACACGGCAAGTGGGATTGATTCATACTGAGGCCAGTCTGACTTCAAAGCCTGCTCTCCTAACCATTACGTTCTAGAGCTGTACTCTCCAATATGTTGGAGACTAGCCATATGTGGCTATTTAAATTTAAATTAAATGACATGAACTGACATTTAAAGTTTAGTTCTTCAGTTGTGCTATCTGTATTTCAGGTGCTCAGTGGCCACATGTGTCCAGCCACTGAGCACCAGGCATCTGCTTGGATGGTACAGATTCAGGATATTCCCTCATCTCCCGAAGTTCTATTGATTGGAAACTAGAGCTTGGAGTTTTCTCTCCTACGTCTCAGGTTAGGTTTCTTACTTAAAAATTTGGGTTTCTAGGAGGAGCAAGGTGGGCAGAGGAGGAGACCTAAATTTTGTCTGGTCCCAGGAATTCAGCTAGATAGTTATTAAACCATTCTGAACAAACTCAATAGGAGATCGAAGAGAAGAAGAGCAGCAATTCTAGGAACAGAAAACTGACCACTTTCTGGAAGGATTTGCTGAGAAGTGAATCCGAAGCAACGGGAAGATAGACCTTGGAGGGATGGGATAGCTCCTGGCAAGTGTAAGAGCAGTGAAGCACAAAATCAGAACTTTTAGAAGTCGGCTCCATTAAGGAACATTGCTCCAGAGGCTAAGCAGGGGGTGGAGCCCTCACTGGGACGGTGTGGTTTCAGGACCCACAGGGTTAAAGACTGGGGGTACCTGAGTGTGACAGAGCTCCCAGATATCAGAGTGGGGAGGCTGACTGCAGAGACAGAGCCGAGGAGGGGGCTCTCAGCTTGGGGTTACCTTGAACTGTGATCCAAAGCACAGTCGGGCCACTACTCTTTGAGCAGGGACCCCACAATCAGCAGATCTGGGGAGAATCCTCTTTCCTTCACCAGGAGGAGGGGTGCAGGAGCATGATGCAGGAATTTACTGGGATTGGAGACTCCAAATGGGGCCATGTGCTAGAGACAGAAATGCTCGGTCACAGGATGGGTGAGCTCGGAGTGAGACCGAAGATGAGGGAAACAAGAGTGACTGACTGCTTTTCTCTGACGGCACACTGAGGAGTGGGGGCCGCAAGCTCTTGGCTCCTGTGGGGCTGGAGATTGGGAGGCTGCCATCTTTATTCTCCTCCTCCAAAGCTATACAGAAAGCTTACAGGTAACAAAAGCTACTGAGAGCAAACCCGAGCAAACTGCTTAGCCTAGCCCCTGGCAAGGGCAGTGCAATTTTGCCTCGGGCAAAGACATTTGTGAATCACTGCAACAGTCCCCTCCCCTAGAAAGTCAGCAAGGATATCCAGCCAAGACCAAGTTCACCGATCAATGAGAACCGCAGAACACCAGTGTTAGAGGAATACAGCACATAGAATTCATGTTTTTTCCCCCATGATTCTGACCTAATTTTTGAATCAAAGCAGGGTCTAGCAAATTTGACTTTCCCATAAAAGCCACAACTAAGGTAGTATTGGAGAAAGGTCACCTAACATATCCTTTCTAGGAGACTGAATCTGGCAGACATTATCCCTACTATGCCCACATTCTCTAGGCCTTACCAATTCCCTGCCTTCCAGCAACTTCCAATGTCCTGTGAGCCCTTCCTAGGAAGGCTGCACTGCCCAAGTGCTCACTGGGGGCTGGAATCAGCTTGTTGTTTTCTCTGGCTTCTAGAGGCTACCCACATTGCTTGGCTTGTGGTCCCCTTTCATTTTCAAAGTCAACAAAGGCTGGCAGAGTCTTCCTCACATCTCATCACTCTGACATGGTATCTTTTGCATTCTTCCTCCACATTTAAGGACCTTTGGGTACAGGAGGCCCAACCGGATCATCCAGAATAATCTCTTTATTTTAAGGTCAGATGATTATCAACCTGAACCCCATCTGCAATCTGAATTCTCCTTGCCATGTAAGGTAACATACTAAGGGTCCAAGGGATTAGGATGTGGACATTTTGGGGAGGTCCTTATTCTGCCTACCACACTGTGGTTCCTGCTCCCCTCTGGTGGGGTGACTCCAAGAGGAATGTTCTACAGTTCTACAGTAATGCCCAATTCCCCAGGGCATTAAGCTCTAATCATCTACGCTGGTCTCTGGCTTGATAACACACCCCTTATTTTCCCTATGTCATTTTCTTAGTGTTTCTGGGATCTGTCAAATATGCTCTCTGTGCTGAAATCCTTGTCTCAGGGTCTACTTCTGGGGGGAGCCAAGAGAATGGACAGGTTGGTGTCAACTTGTTTGTTTGCTTATTTAATCTGCAAAATGGTGCCAACAATCCTTGATACCCTCAGGTATTTGAGAACTCCCAAAAGGAAGGAACAGAATGTGGTGGGACCTATCGTGGAAGAAGCCCCTGGGAAGAAGGTCTATGCTGAGACTAGGACCCAGAAAGACCTCAAGGTCAAACAACAGGTGGATATTGGATTCTGGAGCCTGGAGAGAGGGAACCATATGCTGCTAAGTTTTCCAGAAAGCATTACCGGTGAGCAGCTGACCGCAGGTGCTGAAAACCACAGAAAACACTGTCTCTCTTTTCAAAGAATGCATTTGTTGTCAATTCTTTGTTTTGCCTGTGTAGACTTCATTCTACATAACTTCTAAGTGTTTCCCCTGCAAGGAATAGTCTTTCTGGGGGTTGCAGCTGCCTAAGCCAAGTTTGACTCTCAGCCCTTACAAATGCATTTGATTACACAAAAATTAGACTTACCTGCTGAACAGCTGGGCCCAAATAAGTTCTCATCAGCACAGGTTTCACAGGCTGTTCCCCCAAACCCATCCTGTAGAAAACCAGGTCGATGGTGTGAGACCCAAGTGGTCGACGTTCCAGGAAGCCCTGGGATTTCTAAATGATGGTCTGGTCAGCCCTTTTTTCTTGACAGTATCTTCCTTCTGTCCTTTCCTGAAGCTCCTTCTTCCTACTTCTGCCTTTATACTTGATTATATTTGTGTTATAATGCATACATTAATCTGGCATCATTTTTCAGCAAGAGTCTGGAGCTCCTCAGAAAGAAGCTGCTTTGTCAGTCCAAAGATACAAACATAGGCAAGTCCTAACTCAAGAGTGTAATGAACACTCAGTTTTGCACTTATGAAGACAATTGAGCTCCATCCTTTTCATAAGGATTTCTTTGTCTTTAAGTTATCAAAGGTTTGAAGCTCACAAAAAGTCACTTTCATGGGATAACAATAGATGTTCGTCCCTTGGCAGACCCAGTGACCACAGAATAGTCTGCTCATAGTGGTGATTCTTAACAGGGACAAACCCAGTAATTTCTACAGCCCCGTAGAGTTTCATGAAATATTTTCACATGTATAATCTCATTGCACTTTTTCAATGAATGTAATGACGTGGGTATTTTTTCTTTATCAAACCCATTTTACAGAAAGATATGCTTAAGCCTGAGTGGGGAACTGACTCTCTCAAAGGTCTCCAGCCCCTAAGAGGTCATTTTGTCACAGATCATACACTCATTTTACTAATAGTGCTACTTCTTAGAGACTCCACCTAGTGTATATGTGTTTAAGGAGGGACAACAGGGAAGGAAAGGGGAAAGGAGAACACATCTGTGAGCTTACCTGGCAGGAACAGCTTCCATTTCCTTCCATGCCTTCTGCACAAATGCCCCTGCCGCTGCAGGGGGAGCTCGCGCCTCCCGGACACTCTAGGGAATCAGAGAGCTCAGATTCATTCATTCATGATTGCACACAGCATTTTGCAAGGATGCACTGAGCATTTACTATGTTCCAGGCAGTGTGCTAGCCACCAGGGATAAGAAATGATTAAAGACCCTGCCAACGTCACCCGGGGTTATGTGGGGAAGGTGAGTGAATCACAATATAATCAGGTGCTGTCCCAGAAGGCTTTGGACTGTCTACCATTTCTTGAGCATTTGCTATATTTTACACTTTTTAATTTTTATACTTTATATTTTTCTAATTAAGTTATTCCCACTGAAACCCTGAGATGT
This sequence comes from Ailurus styani, assembly GCA_002007465.1. Lineage (NCBI taxonomy): Eukaryota > Metazoa > Chordata > Mammalia > Carnivora > Ailuridae > Ailurus > Ailurus styani. The sequence goes on from LNAC01000301.1 coordinate 1,637,998, forward strand.
TGCTATGGGTACTGGTTAGCAGATGAAGAGAGGGGGCAATAGACAGATCATTAAAGAAGGGCCCTGTTAAATATTGTGGTCTTTATCCTAAAAAGAGCAGCAGGAGGTGGGGATGAAGAGGAGGGAGAGGGCCTAATCAAACAGGTACCAGGTACACACTTTGAAGTTCATCTGAAGCCCAACTAAAATGCTTGCATTCACAATGCTGAGCAAGGGGTGCTATGAGAGTGTTTCCATAGATCATTGACTATCCAATGGCTCTTATATTTCCTTTTGATGTTAGGCCCTTCTTGGGTTGAAATGGTATTTTGGGAACAAGGCTCACCTCTGAGCAGGACCAGGAAGATAAAGGGGTGACAGCTCTGCCACAGTTCCCCTCTCTTAGTCCCTGTGCCTCTCCCTATGACTAGGCGTGCAAGGTGCTCTCTGAATGACTGGCAGCTTGCCTTGTGGGCTGGCTCAGAAGAACACAGTCCAGCCCTGAACTCAGCAGTCAGCACCACCTTGCAGAAATGTTCTCTTAGACATTTTTACTTTGCAGACAATGATGCCAGGATCATAGTTCCCACACTCGCATTCTGTTCATTAGCTTCCTCCCTTCATTGGACCACCTCATCACCTATCTCCCATTTCTTCTGTCCATCCCACTGCCCAGACACACACTTCCCTCCACACCTTGCCTGTACTTCCCCCCCCCCACTCAAACATGCTCTTCTGGGTCCTCCTCTGAGGCAGATATGACTCCTCCATCCTCTGGGTGTCCCTCCTGCTTGCCCCTTGGCTTACGATAATATATAGATCAGAAAACAAGGCAAAGCCATCCACTGAGAATACAACTATAGGCCAAAGGCTTGCCATAGAAGAATTAGGGAGCATCTCCCATCCTAGTTCCCAAGAGTATAATGCTATATCCAGGAAGTCTGGGCCTCCTTTTTCCTTAGGATGCAGCTAACAGGCCCTTCTTTTTTTTTAATTTTAATTTTTTAAAAGATTTTACTTATTTATTTGACACAGAGTGAGAGAGAGAGAGAGAGAGAGAGAGAGAGAGAGAGAGAGAGAGATCACAAGTAGGCAGAGAGGCAGGGAGAGGGTGAAGCAGGCTCCCTGCCAAGCAGAGAGCCCAATGCAGGGCTCAATCCCAGGACCCCGAGATTATGACCTAAGCTGAAGTTAGAGGCTTAACACACTGAGCCACCCAGGTGCCCCACAAGCCCTTCTTTTAAACATATTTAAGCAGGTGTTCCTCTGAGGGTAATTCACTGGACCAGGGATTTCTAATCACTTGGGGAAGGAGGTCAGGGAGGAGGAAGTGTTACAAAGGCAGATTCCTGAGGCCCTCCTCTCCAGGAAGAGTCGTTATGAAAACTCACCTCTCAGATGGGTGCATAATTTCCCTGTTATCAACCATCCTGTTCAAGAGGCCACAAATTCCACATCTGCTCCTAGCCAGTACCTGAGCATGGCAGGGATACCAGGGCAGACACCAGAGCAGGCCCATTCCTGCAAGACGGAGGACTCCTCTGTTGGGTGACTTTGGCTGGAGTGCTCCCCACCAGCTTTATCCAATGTTCTTACAATTACATGTAGTCTATGACTTTTCCAATCTAACTTCCCTTGGCTCCCTCTCTTATTCAAAAGAGTCAGACCTGCATCTTTTTATCTGAGAATTTCAATTTGAACTTAAAAATCCTTCCTACAAAGAAAACTTCATGCCAGCTGACTTCACTGGTGCATATTCCTCATATTTAAGGAAGAAATAATACCAATTATATGAAAGCTCTCTCTTTTTAAAAAGATTTTATTTTTTTGTCAGAGAGAGAGAAAGAGAGCACAAGCAGGGGAATGGTGGAGGCAGAGGGAGAAGCAAGCTCCCGATGTGGGACTCGATCCCAGGACTCTGGAATCATGACCTGAGCTGAAGGCAGACACTTAACCGACTGAGCCATTCAGGTGTCCCTACAAAAGCTCTCCTGAGAAATTAAGGAAGACGGAACAGCTCCTTCTTTATGGAAAGCATTCTTACTCTGATTCCCAAGACTGACAAATATTTACAAGAAAAGGAAATTACAGATCACATCTATAATCAACATAGACACAAAAATTCTTTAAAGTATCTAAGGCAAGAAAACTTAACAGGAGATCGAAGAGAGGAAGAGCAGCAATTCTAGGAACAGAAAAGCAATCACTTTCTGGAAGGTAGGACGTGAGAAATGAATCTGAAGGGATATACAGGAAGATAGGCCTGGGGTGGGGGGCAGCTCCCGGCAAGCAGTAGAACAGCAGAGTACAAAACTGGAACTTTTAGAAGTCTGCTCCACTGAAGGATGTCACTCCAGAAGCTAAGCAGGGGGTGGTGCCCTCACAGGGACAGTGTGGTCTCAGGATCCGTGGGGTCACAGAAAGACCAGGGGTGCCTAAGTGCAGCAGAGCTCCCAGGTATCCAAGCAGAGAAGCCGACTGCTGAGATGGAGCCAAGCAGTGGGCTCTCAGCCTGGGATTACCTTAAACTGTCATCCAAGGAAGAGTTGGGCCACTGCTCTTAGAGCAGGGACCCCACAACTGGCAGATCCAGTGAGACCCCCTCCTTCCTCCTCCAGGAGGAGCGGCATGGGAGCGCACTGCAGGAATCTTCTGGGTTTGGAGACTCCACATGGGGCCATGCGCCAGAGATAGAAATGCTCGGTCACAGGCCAGGTGAGCTCGGAATGCGGCCAGAGAGCAGGGACACAGGAGGGATTGACTGCTTTTCTCTGAGGGTGCACTGAGGAGTGGGGCTCCAATCTCTCAGCTCCTCTGGGTCAGAGACTGGGAGGCCGCCATCTTTATTTTCCTCCTCCAAAGCTGTACGGAAAGCGTTCAGGGAACAAAAGCTTCCAAGAGCAAAACCAAGCAGATTACTTAGCCTGGCCCCTGGCAAGGGCAGTGCAATTGCACCTTGTGTAAAGACAATTGAGAATCACTACAATGGGCCCCTCCCTCAGAAGATCAGCAAGAACATCCATCCAAGACCAAGTTCACTGACCGATGAGAACTGCAGAACTCCAGAGCTAGAGGAATGAAACACTTAGAATTCATGGCTTTCCCCCCATGATTCTTTAGTCTTTCAAAGTTAAATTTTTTAAATTTTATTTTTTTATTATTCTATTTTTTTATTTTCCCTCTTTCCTATTTTAAGCTATTTTACCTTTTTAATCTTATCAATACCTTTTAAAAATCTTTCTTTTTTTTTTTAAAGATTTTATTTATTTATTTCACAGAGGGAGAGAGATCACANTTTTCCTATTTTAAGCTATTTTACCTTTTTTATCTTATCAATACCTTTTAAAAAATCTTTCTTTTTTTTTTTTAAAGATTTTATTTATTTATTTCACAGAGGGAGAGAGATCACAAGGAGGCAGAGAGGCAGGCAGAGGGGGGGGGGAAGCAGGCTCCCCGCTGAGCAGGGAGGCCGATGCGGGCCTCGATCCCAGGACCCCGAGATCATGACCTGAGCCGAAAGCAGAGGCTTTAACCCACTGAGCCACCCAGGCGCCCTAAAAAATCTTTCTAAATTTTCATTGTTATAGTCCTATTCTATCCCTTCACTATATTTAACCTTATTTCTTGTATACATAGAAGTTTTCTTTTCTTTAAAATTTTGGGATATAGTTTCTTCTAACAGATCAAAATATAGCCTAAATCTGACATATGGCTTTGTTCTAGTCTCCAGCCTGATCACATTCTCTCCTTTTTTTCCCTTCTTTTTTCAACCAACTTATTATCTTATCAATTCCTTTTTAAAAATCTTTTTAAATTTTCTTCTTTACAGTCATATTCCATCCCTTCATTGTGTTTACCCTTATTTTTGTATACATATAAATTTTTCTTTCTTTAAAACTTTTGGAGGCAGTTTCTTCTAACAGACCAAAATACACCCAAAATCAAGTGTGTGGCTCTGTTCTATTCACCATATGTACTTTTTCTTTTTTTTCCCTCCTTTCTTCTCACCCTGGTATTAGGTCTCTTCTGATTCGGTTAGTGTGTATTTTCTGTGGTCATTGCTACCCTTTTAGCATTTTGTCCTCTCATTCATCTATTCTTCTCTGGATAAAAAGACAAGGCAGAAAAACCTTAAAAAAAAAAAGAACAAGAGGTAGTACCAATGGCTGGGGACCTGATCAATATGGACATTAGTAAGATGTCAGAACTAGAGTTCAGAATGATGATTATCAAGATGCCAGCTGGGCTTGAAAAAAGCAGAGAAGATACTAGAGAATCCCTTTCTGGAGAAATAAAACCCCTTTCTGAAGAAATAAAAGAACTAAAATCTAACCAAGCTGAAATAAAAAAAGCTATTAATGAGGAGAAATAAAAAATGGAGGCTCTTACTGCTAGGATAAAAGAGGCAGAAGAGAGAATTAGTGATATAGAAGACCAAATGATGGAGAATAAAGAAGCTGAGAAAAAGAGTGATAGACAACAACTGGATCATGAAGGGAGAATTCAAGAGATAAGTGATACCATAAGATGAAACAATATTAGAATAATTGGGATTCCAGAAGAAGAAAAAAGAGAGAGGGGACAGAAGGCATCCTGGAGCAAATTATAGCAGAGAAATTCCCTAATCTGGGGAAGGGAACAAGCATCAAAATCCAAGAGGCACAGAGAACCCCCTCAAAAATCAATAAAAATAGTGTCACCACCCTGTCATCTAATAGTAAAATTTACAAGTCTCAGTGACAAAGAGAAAATCCTGAAAGTAGCTTGGGACAGAGGTCTGTAACATACAGCTGTAGAAATATTAGATTGGAAAAAAAAAAAGAAATATTAGATTGGCAGCAGACCTATCCACAGAGACCTGGCAAGCCAGAAAGGACTGGCATGATATATTCAGGGCACTAAATGAGAAAAATATGCAGCCAAGAATACTATATCCAGCTAGGCTGTCATTAAAAATAGGAGAGATAAAAAGCTTCCAGGACAAACAGAAACTAAAAGAATTTGCAAACACCAAACCAGCCCTGCAGGAAATACTGAAAGGGGTCCTCTAAGCAAAGAAAGAGCCTAAAGGTAACAGACCAGAAAGGATCAGAGACAATATACAGTAACAGGCAATACAATGGCACTAAATTTATATCTTTCAATAGTTACCCTTTATGTAAACGGGCTAAATGCCTCAATCAAAAGAAACAGGGTATCAGAATGGATAAAAGAACAAGACCCATCAATATGCTGTCTGCAAGAAACTCATTTTAGACCCAAAGACACCTCCATATTTAAAGTGAGGGGGTGAAAAACATTTTACTATGCTAAAGGACATCGAAAAAAAGCTAGAGTGGCAATCCTTATATCAGAAAAATTAGATTTTAAGCCAAAGACTATAATAAGAGATGAGGAAGGACACTATATCATATGTAAAGGGTCTATCCAACAAGAAGATCTAACAATTTTAAATATCTATACTCCTAACATGGGAGCAACCAATTACATAAACCAATTAATAACAAAATCAAAGAAACACATCAACAAGAATACAATAATAGTAGGGGAATTTAACACCCTCCTCACTGAAATGGACAGATTATCTAAGCAAAAGATGAACAAGGAAATAAAGGCTTTAAATGAGACACTGGACCAGATGGACATCACAGATATATTCAGAACATTCCATCCCAAAGCAACAGAATACACACTCTTCTCTAGTGCACATGGAACATTTTCCAGAATAGATCACATCCTGGGTCACAAATCAGGTCTTAACCAGTACCAAAAGATTGGGATTATTCCCTGCATATCTTTAGACCACAATGCTTTGAAACTAGAACTCAACCACAAGAGGAAAGTTGGAAAGAACCCAAATACATGGAGGCTAAAGATCATCCTACTAAAGAATGAATTGGTCAACCAGGAAATTAAAGGAGAATTAAAAAAATTCATGGAAACAAATGAAAATGAAAACACAACTGTTCAAAATCTTTGGGACACAGCAAAGGTGGTCCTGAGCGGAAAGTATATAGCAATACAAGCCTTTCTCAAGAAATAAGAAAGGCCTCAAATACACAACCTAACCCTATACCTAAAGGAGCTGGAGAAAGAACAGCAAAAAAGCCTACACCCAGCAGGAGAAGAGAAATAATAAAGATCAGAGCAGAAATCAATGAAATAGAAACCAAAAGAACAGTAGAACAGATCAACGAAACTAGGAGCTGGTTCTTTGAAAGAATGAATAAGATTGACAACCCTGGCCAGACTTATCCAAAAGAAAAGAGAAAGGACCCAAATTAATAAAATCATGAACGAAAGAGGAGAGATCACCAAAGAAATACAAACATTTATAAAAACATATTATGAGCAACTATACACCAGAAAATCTGACAATCTGTAAGAAATGGATGTATTCCTAGAGACATATAAACTACCAAAACTGAACCAGGAAGAAATAGAAAACCTGAACAGACCCATCACCACTAAGGAGATTGAAGCAGTCATCAAAAATCTCTCAACAAACAAGAGCCCTGGGCCCGACGGCTTCCCAGGGTAAGTCTACCAAACATTTAAGGAAAAATTAATACCTATTCTCCTGTAACTGTCCCAAAAAATAGAAATGAAAGGAAAACTTCCAAACTCATTTTATGAGCATTACCTTGATCCCAAAACCAGACAAAGACCCCATCAAAAAGGAGAATTACAGACTAATATCCCTGGTGAACATCGATGCAAAAATTCTCACCAAAATACTAGCCAATAGGATCCAACAGTATATGCAAAGGATTATTCACCATGACCAAGTGGGATTTATTCGGTTCAACATCCGCAAATCAATCAATGTGATACAATACATTAATAAGAGAAAGAACAAGAATCATATGATACCCTCAATAGATGTTGAAAAAAGCATTTGACAAAGTATGGCATTTTTTCTTAATCAAACCTCTTCACAGTGTAAGGATAGAGGGTACATACCTTAATATCATAAAAGCCATCTATGAAAAACATACAATGAATATCATTCTTGATGGGGAAAAACTGAGAGCTTTTCCTCTAAGGTCAAGGAACATGGCAGGGATGTCCACTATCACCACTGCCATTCAACATAGTACTAGAAGTCCTAGCCTCAGCAATCAGACAACAAAAAGAAATAAAAGGCATCCAAATTGGCAAAGAAGTCAAACTCTCAGTCTTTGCAGATGATATGATACTTTATGTGGAAAACCCAAAAGATTCCACTCCAAAACTGCTAGAATTCATACAGAAATTCAGTAAAGTGTCAGGATATAAAATCAATGCATAGAATTTTTCAAATTCTGGAACAAACAATCCTAAAATTTGTATGGAACCAGAAAAGACCCTGAATTGCTAAGGAAATGTTGAAAAAGAAAAACAAAGCTGGGGGCATCACGTTGCCTGATTTCAAGCTTTACTACAAATTTGTGATTGATTTTCAATTGATTTTCTACAACAGTCCAAAGATAATCCAATGGGGAGAGGATAGTGTTTACAAGAAATGACACTGGAATTACTAGGTATCTATATATAAAAAATGAACCTTGATCCACACCTTAATTCATATACAAAAATTAACTTGCAGTAAATGATTGACCTGAACACAATACCTAAAATTATAGAGCTTCTAGAAGAAAAGATAAAAGAAAATCTTTGTGATATTAGGGTAGGCAAGGATTTCTAGATATGATACAAAAATACTATTTATGAAAGAAAAATCAATATATTTGACCTCACCAAAATTAATAACATTTGCTTATCAAAAGTTAGTGTAAATAGAGTGAAAAAACAAGGCATAGACCACGAAGAAATACTTACAAATAATGTGTCACATAAAGGACTTCTATGTCAAACATTTCAAGAAGTCTCAATGCTCCAGAAACAACAACTTGAAAGATACATGAATAGCAAATAAGCACATGCAAAAATGCAAATTAAAAATAACTGCAATGAAATGTTACTGCACACAATGGCAAAAATTTTTCGAAGTCTGACTATATCGGTTGCTAGCAAGAATGCCAAACAAATGGAACTCTCACACATTGTTTGTTGAAATGAAAAAAAAAAAACAATACATACACATTGGAAAACAGCTTGGCAGTTTCTTATAAAGTTAAACATATGTTGACTATATAATCCAGGACTCTCTCTCTCTCTCTCTTTTGAAGATTTTATTTATTTCTTTATTGGAGAGAGGGAGAGAGTACACATGCACATCTGACTGGGCAGGAGGGGGCGAAAGGGGAATGAAAGGGAGAGAATCTCAAGCAGACTCCCTGTGGAGACCCTGAGATCATGACTGAGCTAAAACCAAGAGTCTAGGGCTTAACTGACTGAACCACCCAGGTGCCCCCATGATTACCACGGCTAGGTAGTTTTCCTGGGTGAAATCAAATTTAAGTACACACCAAAACCTGTGCATGAATGTCCACAATGACTTTATTCTTAGTTGCACCAAACTAGAAACAAACCCAAATATCTTCCAGCTGGTAAATGAATGGACTGGCTGCCGCTGCATCATGCAGGCTATGAAGCATTAGAAAAGAATGAACTATGCACACATACAGCAACACAGACATATCTCGAAGCATTGTGCTAAGTGGAAGAAGGCAGACTCAAAAGCACACACTTTATCATTCAGATCGTATGACACAAAGGTAAAATTATAGGCACAGAAAACAGATGAGTAATTGCCAGGGCTTTGGAGATGGGGGGACGTGATAGCAAAGGGAATTTGAGGGAGATGAAATAAATCTTCTCGAAGTTAATGGTGGTGGTGGTTACACAAACGAGGCTTGTTAGAACTCATACAGCTGCACACTGAAAAAGGTGAGTTTCACCGTATGAAAATTATAAGTTAAGAATAAATGAGAACAGTCTGTTAGCTGAACATGTGCCACACTGATAGGTTTGGGAAAGGAGGTCAGTGTCCTTGTCAATAATTAATGAAACCTGACTTCTGTTTAGACTTCAGAGATGTCCTTTTCTATAATTATGCTGACCGGAAAAGAAAACAAAGCAAGACACTAGAATCGGGAAGAGCTATTTTTAAACACATTCCGTTTCCGACCTTCAATCTCTGAGCCTTTTAATTAAAAAACTTTAGTATAGTTCTAGAACACCAATGTTTAGGAAGTATTTCTTCAGAGCCACCGTCTGGTAAACTGTTACTGAACACCTCCATGAGCCAGATGTTGGCCATCGGAAGATCAACTTGATTTGGTTTTGTTTCCTTTTTTGCTGGTTTATTTTATTATTATTAGTCTAAACCTTGAATGGAAGGCCAAGGACATTACATGTGTTATCTTCACAACTATGAACTATTACTCTTTACTCTATGAGGTGTTACAATCCCCATTTTACCTAAGAGGACGCTGAGGCAGAGAGAGGATCACTAATAAAGTCACACAGCGTCAGGTTGGGAGACAGGGATTTCCACCCTGCTCTGTCTGACTTTAAAGGCTCAGAATTGTGCTTCTCTGTATTGATAGAGTCAAATTATTTTACATGGCTTAAGTGTATTACAAGACATTCATTTAATCAAGTGATTAATTCAATATTCGTTGAATGCCTACAATTATTTTCAAAGATGCTGCTGTTTTCTCTTTGTATTTTCACGAGAATGTGAAATGAGATTTAGCCCGAACAGAAAAGAGGCTTTCATGCCTCTTGGTGTAGGAAGGAAGAGGCCGGTGAGTCCTAAAGCTGGTGAACCCTAAAGCTTCAGTGCTTTAGACTTATTTCTGAAGAGGTGCCCCAACACATACTTCTCATCGAAATGAGCAGTCTGCTTTACTCAGGGGCCATTGGGTGTCTGCCTGTGATTGTGCTAAGGGTCAAGGCATCTACTGGTTGGGTATTATTTGCTGTCTTCTGGGAATCTTCCTGAGCTTCAACAGTACATATTCTGTAAGGGAGGGAAGGTTTTCTCTTAGTGGGTGCTTTGTCCTGGCCCAGCCTTCTCTCCAGTGGCTTGTGACCCAGTTGGCTGAAGGCCAAGGTGAATACTTACTGTTAATGGACTGAATATCTGTGACTCCCCAAATTCATATGCTAAAGTTCTAAACCCCAACAGGTTTGCATTTGGAGGTGAGGCTTTGGGGAGGTCATTAGGTTTAGGTGAGATCATGAGGGTGGGGATACTATGATGGGATTAATGTCCTTATAAGAAGAGAAAGAGGGGCCAGAGTACATGTTCTCTCTCTCATATGGGGACACAGTGAGAAGGTGGCTGTCTGTGAGTCAGGACGAAGAGCCTCAATAGGAACCAAATCTGTAGTATCTTGATCTTGGACTTTCTAGCACCCAGATCAGTGAGAAATAAATGTCTGTTGTTATGGTATTTGGTTATAGAAGCCCAAGCAGACTGATGGCTTATCTTCCCCATATCCTAGAAGGGCAGGCCTTTGTTTTGTGGCATCCGAGTGACCTATGGGGTCCACAGAAGGGCAGACAACTGTGGGAAGAAAAATAGTAGACCTAAGGGATTTAGGTAGGTCTACTTCCCTATGTAGCTACCATAAGCTACATAAACAATGAGATACACAGGAATGTTCTCCCCCAGGTGCCAGCACTGTGACTTAGTTACCAGCTCTATGACAGATGGATAGAATTTGTCGAGCATTTAGTATTGCTAAGCACTTAATATGTATGGTCTTACTCTCCCAACAACTGAGGAGGGCATGACTGTTGTTGACATCATCATCGTCATTGTTGGCCCCAGGTTATAGATAAGAATACTGAGGCCCAGAGAGGTAAGTAACTTGCCCAAGATCACATGGTTGGCATTGCCGTCAGGCTTGACTCAAGATTTTGAGTAAAATCTTAACCATGAAGCCAGAGCATACACAATCAGTACACCTTGGAATATAAAATCAGACCTAGACACACCCCCTAGACCACAAAAGACTGAAATAGTAACTGGCATATTCTGAAGATCTGCCACCTTTCAGGAACATCCTAAGTACTTTCGAGGTACGAGCTCACTTAATCCTCAGCACGACCTTTGGAGGTAGACCTATTAGCATCAATATTTCCATTTTGTAGATGAGAAAACTAAGGCTGAAGGACAGGTTTGCCGGGTAGAATATAGGATGCCAGTTAAATTTGAATTGCAGATAAAATAATGAAGAGTTTTTTAGAACAAGCATGCCCTAAATACTGTATGCATATTTGTTGTTGATTTGCAATTAATTTAACTGGGTGTCCTCTATTTGCTGAATCTGATAGACCTACAGAGTGGGTCCCAGAACCAGAGTGTGGTAAATGCTGGGACAGGAGGCCAATGGGACTTCGGAGTCTACATGCCATCTTACTGTAAAACCCTATGGCCTCTCAGTTAAAGGGTAGAACCCAGGGGAGCTCAGGTGTCATGGCATCGACTCTAGGGAGCGATAGCTGTCTGGCTGATGGTGGAAGCAAGCTTTCTAGAAGTAGGCTAGAGAGAGGCAGGCCACCTTGCCAGCAGCTGACTTGGCAAAACCATCGGTTATTTGGGGACCTGAGGGAGAGTAGTGTGTTAGAGCCAGGACTCTGCAGTAAGACAGGGCTCCTATCCTATTCTGGCTGCCTTTGGGCAAGCTGCAAAACTCTTCAAAATCCCCAGGTCCTCTGCTGGACTCTCAGGTATGATTATTTTTCCTCATCTGCTTTTGTGTCTCTTTCTTATATTAATCTGAGAGCCCCTTGGGGGTAGGCACTGGACCTATCAGATATATGTGATTATGAGCAGCATAAAGTCAGTGCTCCATAAATGCGTGATTTTTTAGGAGCTGGCCAACCCTGGAAGGAACTTTGAGAAAAAGATAGCAGGAGTGTGGGGGCACAAAAGTCCTCATTTTGAATTGAATGGTTTAAGTTTAAAATTTATGAAACGACTTGTTTGGTTTTTAAATAAAACTTCTAAGGCAAAAGTGTGAATTTTAGTCCTACTTCTCAAATCATTTTCTTTCACCTCAGGCCCCCATTAAGTAGAAAGATGGTAAAATTGACGTTCTCAGCAACCATGCTAGAAAAGATATTACAGAATTTGCTATCAGGGCACATTTCTGATGCTTTCTGAGGCTCAAGTAGCTGATAAGGCTATTTCAGGTCATTATCCCATTTCCCTTTAGTTATTGCTACCCTGGTGGTCTCCTGCATTGTGACTTTGCTCATGCAGGAGGCTTACCCGTAATAAGCTATCAGCAAATCATCAGCCGTTCTGTTTTTTTAAAGGAAGATAATAAACATCCCTGGCAGCAAGAGGCCAAAGACCTCCCTGTTACTTTATCTCCCAAGGAACTCCAGAGGTGCCTACTTCATGCTACCACCGCTGATGAAAAGCTTGGCTCACGGTGCTAGGCAGAGAGCATGCCCTGGAATTCTACTTATAGCTCTGGATGAAATTGTCTCCCTGGGAAGCTGTTATGAATTAATTTCCTCAGGCGAACTCAGCTTTACTTCTCACTCAAAGCCAAAAGGAACATGCCTACAAGACCAGTTTCAAGTCCACAGAAGTCTGTTAGTTGCAACCTGTGCAGCAACCAGGAAGAAATGTACAACAGGAAAGAAAGAGATCTGGAAACCTAAGTAATACAATACAAAAAAAATAAATGGGCAGAATTTGATGACACCCACCTCAAAAAGAAGAATCAAGACCATTTCCCTTTGAAATAATCAGATTGTTTTGGCTGCGTTCCAGGTTCTGTATAATCCCTTTGCCCACATTCTTTTCTCATTCATTTGAGTTGTTTGCACAAATTGGTTAACATTCATGGTCAAATCAAGAGAACTGGAATGTTCAAATTTTAAAAAATCAATTTCCTCTCAAGTAGGATATTGGTTGTTCTAATGTGATCATTTCTTTTTTTTCTTTTTAAGACTTTATTTATTTATTTGACAGAGAAATAGAGAGCACAAGTAGGCAGAGCTGCAGGCAGAGGGAGAGGGAGAAGCAGGCGCTCTGCCAAGCAGGGAGCCTGATGTGGAACTCGATCCCAGGACCCTGGGATCATGACCTGAGCTGAAGGCAGCTGCTTAACTGACTGAGCCACCCAGGCACCCTGTGATCATTTCAGTGTTAAAAAAATGTTTGTGGGGCGCCTGGGTGGCTCAGTGGGTTAAAGCCTCTGCCTTTGGCTCAGGTCATGATCTCAGGGTCCTGGGATCGAGGCCCGCATCAGGCTCTCTGCTCAGCGGGGAGCCTGCTTCCTCCTCTCTCTCTGCCTGCTTGTGATCAATCTCTCTCTGTGTCGAATAAATAAAAATAAAACTTTAAAAAAAAGTTTGTGTGCTAATTAGTAAAGACTGCTGTGTGCTGATCTGATAAAGCAGTACAAATTTTAATGAGGGAGAAACAAGTTAAATCTGGGTAGAAACACCTTTCTTATGTCAGGATGACATATTTTTTTTTCCCCAAGAGAGGGTCCATGCCTTATTCTTAATTTTAGAAGATGATGAGTAATTTTTTCTCATTGTGTTTTTTTGATGTTTTCTGATTTTTTTTTGTTGGGGGGGTGGAATTGATCCGAGTTATTTTCTAATTGGAACGAGGTATTATTAAAACAGTTTTAAAAGTAACCCAGGGGAATTGAGTATGAATGTATTTGTTGATGCACTGGAAAGGAATTGGATGCCACACTGGCCTTGGAAAGAAGGCCATTCCAAAGCTTGTACTTCCTCAAAAAGATGTATGGACACAGGTCAGCAGCTCAGAAATGGCCTTATCCTTACGGAAATGTAAAGTGATAGACAAGATCTCACTTGTCGTCACCACAAAATGTGAGAGGTGAAATATACAGCTAAGTAGAGCATTTATCTTCTTCCTGAGTTAAAGGAAGGAAGCCTTTGGAGACATTTGGTATGTTTGGAAGATGAAGATAAATGGACTCGTCCTTTTGCTCCAACGAGAGGACAGCAGAAAGACCGGACAGCCCCTGCTTTTCACATACTTTGCTTCTCTGGCCTCGAGACCGAATAGAAGGAAATGTGTGACCCTTCAAGGAATTGCGCCCACTGGATTGCGGCAGGAGCCTTGCCCTGTTCATGCACAGCACATTGTGATGGCATGGAGCCCACTGAAGATTTGAATCCTGTTTGCCTGCTCATGTTTTAGGAGTTATCCATATTTAAGAAGGGCTCGAAGACAGAAGGTCACTTTATTTGGCTTTCACTGCCAGAGCTCTGTTTTGACTGTTACTCACTCATTCATTTACCACTAAAACATTATTAAAATGCTTTCTTTGTGTCACTCTGTCACATACTTTTTGTCTACATGAACATTTTAAAATCTCTGCTACAGTCTTGTAAAGTAGGGCATTGGACGCCCATCTGACCCTCATCTAAGGAAGCTGAGGCATGGCAGGAAGTCACTTGCCCTATGTTGGGACTACAGTCAAGCCCCAACATGGGAGCAAGACTAGTGTCCGTTCTCTCTCTGAGCTGTGGTCTGTTATTCCTGACGTTGCACACACTGACTTTGGTTGCTGTATCTTGGACAAAGACTTTTCTTCTCTACAGGGTTCTGATGATTAACAATATTGGATTAGTTTTCATGGGTTAGAAAGAGAAAAGCAAATCTAAAAGGTTTTGTATTATGTTAGCATGTCTATAAGAACTGGTTGTAATTGTGATCACATTTGGTGCTAAAAAAGTTCTTGAAATCTGGAAGGGTAGGTTAATCTCTTGATTCCAGTGTAACAAACTCAAATCACACAGTGTCCACACACTGGTGTGAAACAGAACAGAGAAGACAATAGAGAGAAGGTCAGGATTTCCTGAACCCCAAACCTTGACCTTTCCAGCACAAGGAGCATAACCCAGGCATTGACTGGGAGGGCTAAAGGGACTTGCCAATCAAATGAGAAGTTAGAAACACATTTGGAGGATTTCCCATTTCTTCCTTTTTCTCTTTCTTTCTTTTGAAGATTTTATTTATTTATCCATCTTAGAGAGAGAGAGAATGCACACAAGAAGGGGGAGGGGCAGAGGGAGAGAAACTCAAGCAGACTCCATGTTGAGTGCATAGCCTGACACAGGGCTTGAGCTCATGACCTTGAGATCATGACCTGCGCTGAAATCAAGAGTCAGATGCACAACCTGATGAGCCACCCAGGAGCCCCATCTTTCTTTCTTTTTTTATAAGCTGTGCTCTGGCAATCAGATAGAGTAGAAAGACAGCAGACTTTGGTGACAGGCAGTCCTGAACTTGAACTTGCTTTATGACTTACCAGGCCAAAAAAATTGGTAAGAGAGCATCTTTAAATCTCTGATCCCTCATAGGCAAAATGGAGATAAAAATGTCTGGCTCAAAGATTTGTTTTAAAAATTGAATCAGATAATATAGGCCAAGTATCTCTCTGGTACTGCATGTTAGCAAAGTTGAATAAATGGAAGCTATTATTCACCTAAACATTAGTTTAAAAAAAAACACAATAGCAAGTTTCAACATCATATGTACAAGAAGGGTTCGACTGTTTAGAAGCCATATTAAAAAAAAAAAAGCAGGGAAATAAGCCAAATCATTTAGGGTTTCCTATGTGTGACTGAAAGAAGTTGCTGTTTTTTCTTTATGTCTTTCTAGACTTTATAGGCTGTGTACCCTTTGCCTGTATTATTTGAATAATAATAATTAAAAAAAGCAAGAGAGAACTAATCACTCCCCTTAAGTGGATTCTTTTTTTTAAAAAAAACTTTTCTTTATTTATTTGAGAGAGAAAGAGAGAGAGTCTGGGACAGTGGTGCAGACGGAGAGAGAATCTTAAGCAGACTGAGAGAGGAGCCTGACACAGGGCTTCATCTTAACACCCTGAGATCAAGACCTGAGCTGAAACCTAGAGTCAGATGCTCAACCTACTGAGCCACCCAGGTGCCCCTCTCTTTAAGTGGATTCTTAAGGATATGTTTCATTATATCTAGAAAATGGGAAACAAATGGGCAGTGTGTGAATTAAAATGCCTGACTTCTTTACTTTCCAAGGGAAAAAAGTGATCTCACATAATTTGCATGTCATAGCAAGGACTCAGCCACTATTCAAGTGTTAAATCTTTAATCACAGTAAAGGTTCAATTTTAGCTGACAAATGCTATGCTTGACCACAGAAGTCCAACTACACCATCAACTCAGATTTGGCTACTAGTCTTTCTTACAGTGGAACTGGTCATCATAGAGTTTGATATTCCATCCTAAAGACTAGAGTTTTAGTAGATTTAATGATTATCTGTGTTGCCAAATAGTAACTGTGGTCTTTGAGATGCTATAATAAAATTTCTTCTTAAAGAAAATTGTTCTCAGGGTTATGGTATCCCAGCATTCTTACATCCTCTCTAGGGTCCCTTATCTTTTTTATAAAAATGGATATCCTTTCAATTGTCCCTTTTTCTGACTTGTAAGGAAATTCTCTTAAAGAGAGACCTCTAACTGGAGGAAAGCAGATTTGTTTATAAAAGCTGACAGAGCAAGAAATATTTTTCTACATATAGACTGAAATGGAACTTACTAGAAAAGGCTGCTTACACTCTCCTTTTATCGGACTTCCTTCCTTTCGATTTTCTGTGAAATGGGAGATTGAGAAGCAAGTATCCAAGTCCAAGAAAAGCGCTGTGCCACTTACCCATGCAGTCTGGGCCCCAGTGGCCTGGACAGCACTGAGGTTGGACATAGTCCTTTCTACAGATGTGGCGGCATCCAGGGAGAGACAGCGAGTACTTCCTGATCTCAAAGATGTACCTTGGAGGGGAAGGAGAAGACATAAACCTGTGATCAGTACAATGCAGTTAACCCTGGGCAGTGGAATTAGCCCAGATTTTTATTTAGGTCTTTCTTTAGACTTGCCTATATTTAAAAAAAAAAAACCAGATTGAATACACTTTTTATTTAGGGAGAACAAAACTTAATCATGATTTACATTTAATTGTACGAAATGGATGAAAAAATCAGAGCACAGTGCGAATGAAGGTAGAATACCTACAGTGATGTCAGAAGTGAGGTTAGATAAGAAATAGTGTTAGGTTCTAGGCACATGCTAGAGGTGCCCCTCACCCTCGTTACAGCCAATGCGAGAAGGAAAAGATGATGAGTTCTGTGATGCACAGGATCTCTGGATTTAAAGTGAACCAACTGCTTAGGATCAGCACTTTTTTTTTTTCAGATACCATAGATGTAGACATTTTTGTGAGAGGTGGTGTAACATAATGGGCAATATTTGCCACCGTGTCCTCAAGGGAGATGTAGTGATGAGTTTCTTAGAATGGTTTTTATCCCACCTGAGATACAGATCTGGAATAGCAATTCTGGGAAGGCTAAATACAATTGGGAATTTCTGCATGGATGACTTATTCCAGGATTTGGCTTTAGTATATCTAGAGACAATCCTCCATGAATATCGTTTCTTTCAACGAGGCTGTTAAGAATAGTGTGACGATGAGTTCAAGGTTGTACTCCTAATCCAGTCCCTGAGCTACTGGCTTTATGGGCTGTCAAGTTGGAGACGGAGTGGACAATTCCTCTGAATACTGGCAGGGGCATCTCTTCACAAAGATGGGAAAAGGGGGAGCCACGGGCAGAACGAAACATTCCCTCAAGAGCCAATCTTGGATTTATTTCAGCATAAATGAATGACAGAGCCAAGTTTTCAATTCTAAAACAGAGACCATGAGTGCAATAATCTTATCCTGTGTGTGTGTGTGTGTGTCTGTGTGTGTGTGTGTGTGTGTGTGTCTGTGTGTGTGTGTTGGAAGGGGTCAGTAAGGTGGGGAGAATGTAATCAAGTGTCTACATTTCCATGAAAAAAGTAGCCAGTACAAAAAAGTCCTCAATAAAATCGCCACATAATTTTAACATTGAACCCTACATCTTTCTATATACTTTTTAAGAAAACCTGGTTACACAAAATGTGCCCGCTTTGGTACCTGAATGGTCAACTGTCACATATGCTTGCTAATTCTAGGTCAGTTAGTATTTGGAAGCTTTTGTTAAAAGTGATTTTGGTTTTAGAATATATCGTGGTCACATTAAGCAAATATGAATATAAAATATCGTGATATAATAGTATTCAGTTTTTATTTTATTTTATTTTTTAAAAAGATTTTATTTATTTACTTGACACAGAGAGAGAAAACACAAGTAGGCAGAGAGGCAGGCAGAGAGAGAGGAGGAAACAGGCTCCCCACTGAACAGGGAGCCTGATGCGGGGCTCAATCCTAGTACCCTGAGATCATGACCTGAGCCGAAGGCAGAGGCTTTAACCCACTGAGCCACCCAGGAGCCCCTTCAGTTTTTATTTTATACAAAATAAGAAATAGTACTAATTCTTCATTCCTGAAATAAGAATGAACTGATTGAGAGATGTCTAATGTCTAAATTAGTAGACCGAGTAAATAAAACATTCTGTTTACATTTGAGTTGTATGGCTGCTTCCATTAGCTGGCAAGCAAAACGCTCATCACCCTTTGTGAGGCTTAGCCTTGAATTATGAGAGTTTTGGATCATAAGAGGATGTCAGGAATGCAATGTTCCCATAAAATGCACAATGCTGTAATTCCTTTGTCTTCCCTTTTTAGGTTCTAATCAGTTTCAGGATCCATAGCTAGTTGGTAAGATGACTGTCAGACCCATGGCTTTTTAGTTCATGTTCTGACTAGAACCCTTTCCAAATGAATCAAAACCCAGATTTTCAAAATAAAGAAGGGCAAGATGAAGGGAAAATGTTTATATGCAAGGCAATATAGTCAATTTTGTGTTAAAATGTGAATCAATAATACATTTTTTAGATTCAAGGTTGTAAATTGCGAGTTACCAAAGTTTGGACTGAATGTAGTCTTAGAATAAGGGAAAATCATGGAAATGCTTTGTAGTTTTTGAGATGGGAAGTTCCAATTTGGATTCACAATCCCTTAAATTTCAAGACTTGGGCACACTTATTTTCCTGTGAATACCTGCAATCTCGAACCCCCACGGAGCCATTGGTAACCTTGCTGTAACCATCTGGGCAATTAATTCCCAAGTTCAGTGAGCAAGATTGGCACTCAGTTCTAATCGTAAGCAGAGATTTCTTATCACATCTTCTTGCCTGTGAAAACATAAAAAAAAAAAAAATCACGTCCTATTAGAAGACCGAAGACCCTTGGTCAGTCATTCTTCCCTGTTGGCTTTAAGTCAGTGGAATGACAGGGATGGCAACAAGGTTGATTGGTAATAACTAGCTAGTTGCTTTCAACCTTATTTAGAAAGAGTGTTGGGATCAACAAGCAATGTCTGCCATGGCTGTGGGTAGGAAGGAGGCTGCTTGTACCACCTGTTTGCTATCCTTGATCTAAAGTCTGGAATTCAGCAAAATAAGGTAACGTCATTACACACACATAACCAAATGGGAAACTTGAAATTATTATAAAGCATAATTTTAAAGTGGTTATTTAGGGTCAATTGGTTGTAGATCAACAGGTCTCAAGAATATTCTTTCAGCATCGATTCTCTGGAAATAGTCTAGTCTGGATACTAAATGCTATGAAGCATATAATTTCTGCTCCAAAGATGTTTGCCAACTTTTTTTTTTTAAAGATTTTATTTATTTATTTGACAGAAAGAGAGAGAGATCCCAAGTAGGCTGAGAGACAGGCAGAGAGAGAGGAAGAAACAGGCTCCTTGCTGAGCAGGGAGCCCGATGCGGGCCTCGATCCCAGGACCCTGAGATCATGACCTGAGCCGAAAGCAGCGGTTTTAACCCACTGAGCCACCCAGGCGCCCCTGCAAACTTTTGATTATAATTCAGCTAGAATATGGGCTCCAAGAGGCAGTGGTCTTTTTCTGTTTTGTCCTTGAGTATACCCTAAGTATACCACTAGAACAGTGTCTGACACATAGTAATGCCTAGTAAATATTTGTTGATTGAATGAATGAATTGTAGGAAATTAAAGACACCCTAGAAACTGTTGTTTAGCAACATGAGGCGGTAGAGAATCAGAGGCTAAAATAAAGGATGCAGACCCAATTTGGCCCTGTTTTCAGGATCCCTCATTGTCCGTGAGATTGGTGCTGGTCCTCCCAAATGAATTTGGTCCCCTCTCTCCAGTCTCCCTCATTTTCCCATCAAGCTTACAAAGCAGCTTCATACAATGAAGAGAGACTCAATTTGGGAGTCAAAAGACGTAAGCTTGGAGTCAAGCACTGTATCTTGCTAACTGTACAGTCCTGAATGAATTCCCTACCCTTTGCCATCCTCTGCAATGGGGAGATATTGATAACCACTCTCCAGGTTATCGAGACCTTTAAATGATATAACACATACAAATTGCCTGGCCCAGGATCTGGAAGGTCGTAGGCAGTAAATGCTAGTTCTTGTGATGCTTCTCCATCCCCACCTCTGTGTTTTGCTTATCGCCTCTCCTAATAGGAATGTGCTTCCCTCTCCTCTTGGCTAGCCAAACTTCATCCTTCAAGGCCCTGTGTAACAATGCCACTTCCGCAAACCATACACACCTCTATTCCTTTCCTCAACTTCTACTCTTCATGTGTTTGGCCAGTGGAACACATTTTGTTGTCTTTGCTTTCCATTTAAAAACCCCTTGTGGGGAAGCCTGGGTGGCTCAGTGGGTTAAAGCCTCTGCCTTCGGCTCAGGTCATGATCTCAGGGTCCTGGGATCGAGGCCCGCATCGGGCTCTCTGCTCAGCAGGGAGCCTGCTTCCTCCTCTCTCTGCCTGGCTCTCTGCCTACTTGTAATCTCTCTCTGTCAAATAAATAAATAAATAAATAATCTTTAAAAAAAAAAGACCCTTGTGGGAGAGGACCATGTCTCTTCTTTCTTACTTACTCTTATCCCCAAACTCCTTCTTACTCACTCTTATCCCCAAAACAGCCCAGGCCCAGCATTAGGTAGGGATGGTGGGAATCATAACTACTTCTAAGTTTACTGAAAGGGCTGAAGGCTGTATAAGAAGAAATTTTTTTTATAGAGAAATTTATGGTTATGCATACTTCCCAGGGCATCATCTTATTTGATCTTGACCATGCTGAAGATAAGGAGGGCAGGTTTCATCATGCCTGTTCTAGTGGGGAGAAAACAAAGGGAAGAGGCGGTTCAGTGACTTGCCAAGGTCACACTGTAGGTTATTGGTTTTCCGATTCCCTGATTAGCTATTCCTCTTCCTTGCACGCTCTATGGTGGCATATAGAAAAACAAAATCTCTTTGTATGGGCAGCTTTCATTTGGTGATCTTTATGAACCAAAATAGCCCTGGAATGTCCTTTATGGAATAATAATAAAAGCCACCCTTAGCTAGAGTTTGAACCAACTCCCTTTAATGGTCATGGAACCTCCAGATTTTTTAAAGCAGGATTTTCTTTATATTAGATTTTCCCATTTAGATAAGTCTATGGAAGGTCATTATTTTTTCTTTCTTAAAAGGTCAGATTTAATTGTATCTTTTCAAGGAATCTCTTGCTTTCAAGTTGTCCTTTTCAAATGAAATGGGTCATTTTATCTCTCATATGGTCTCCTCTGAAAAGCAAACTCAGCTTTAAATACCAGTCAAGGCCTGATTTCTGCACTAAAGCAAGCACTCATTGATGCTGATGGTGGTGGCGATGAGGAGGATGATTATTCTGGCTGTGGAGAACCGTTGGGGGAGAAACTGAAGTTTCAAGAGAGACTTTAACTTGCTCAACCTTAAACAGCTAGTAGGCTGTGGAGCACAGTGACTGGTCCTCAGAAATATTTGTTAAACAAACAAATGAGGACCACAGTTCCAACTCGCTGCTCTAAACCTCCAAGCTGAGCACTGAATGGTGATGCTATCTTCCAGTGTTTTCAAGAAAAGCATCATCAGAGTACCACCAACTGGCATCAGGTTGGCACTGATAAAAATTTGCCTGGTACGGATGTAGTGTCATGTTTAAGTTTTATGATGAATAGAGCAGAAATCATGCCTTGTGAAATGCATCTTAAAAGAATCACCAGACCGCCTTGCTCACACCCCTGGTTTAGGCTGACTTTGCTGTACATTTGATACCCAACATGCTCTATTAGCTCACGTGAGCCTGCTTGAGACACTGGCATGCCGGTGTCCTTCACAGGAGCTGGTGACATGACTGCCTTGGGTACTTTTACTATGACTTGTGGAAAGTAGAAGGGATGAGTTCCCGAGGTATTCTGGAATACTGTGTTTCTCAAGCAGACATCACTCCACCTGGAATTCCCCAGAATATCTCTCTACTCATCTCTCTTCAACCACTGTTATTTCCTATATTCGAAATGATGCAGTGATGAGACTATTAAAACAAAAGAAAACAAAAAACCACCCTCCCCCTGCCAGGATACAAACATCAGCAGTGAAAAGAGGCATGTTAGCATTAAATCAGAGCTCCTAGCAGGGGTGGTTTAGGAATAGAACCTGGTAGTGGGTATAAAGGAGGGCATATATTGCATGGAGCACTGGGTGTGGTGCATAAACAATGAACACTGAAAAAATAAAAAGGAATAGAACCAGTTGGATGAGCACACCTTCAGAGAGATTGCGTGCCACCATTAGGATCAGATTCTCCACTGGCTTTCTCTTTATTGTATAAAGTCCAGATA
Source organism: Ailurus styani (assembly GCA_002007465.1). Taxonomy (NCBI): domain Eukaryota; kingdom Metazoa; phylum Chordata; class Mammalia; order Carnivora; family Ailuridae; genus Ailurus; species Ailurus styani. The sequence continues at coordinate 1,660,530 of LNAC01000301.1, forward strand.
GTCCTCTTTACCCATGACAACAGAGGGAAGCAAAAAACTTGGAACACACCGTGAACCTGAAAAATAACAAACTTGCAAGTGTCATCTTACCTGGTCTGTAGTTTCAGGCAGGGAGCAGGAATTGTGTACAATCAATCCAAGAAGAAAAAGTATGAGATTCTGTAGCATGGTGAGAAACTATTTGCTCCGTCTGATGCCAGGCACCTGTCAGAACTACTCAACTATTCTGTCGTAGTCTGATGAACTCCTAGTGAATTCTCTTTCATTTCAGTGTTTGCTTTTAAACCCTTTCCTCTCTTTTTCCTGAATTGAAGCAGATTATATGTGAGAACTGCCTCGAGACAGGAAAAGTGGCAAATCCAGGGGTCGTGATGAAATTGGCCACTCTCGACTCTATATATGTCTTGGTTGAATGACAGGATATCCTGAAGAGGCTGAGGCGGAGACATGTCCTGGAATTTTTGTGCCTTATGAAACTCCCAAGAACAAGCTCCTGCCTCCTACTGCTCTGCCTATCCCACTTCTGGTCCTGCCTCCTCCTGGACCCAAAGCCCCGCCAACACGTGTATGACCACACCATGGAAAATTGCAGGCCTCTCTCTCTGAATCCTAAGTCCCAAGCTTGCTGCCAGGCAGTATTTGTGGGAGTGCCCATAAGCGGGAATGATCCCACAGAGGGAATGTTGCAGAAGCTCAGGGCCTTGACTTGGGAGAGAGTAGTGGCCTCACTTGGCATGGCTGGCAAACTCTACCCCCAAAAAACTGTCTCTTTGTAACTGCCAACAGTTGGGGTTTCCACTCATCCTTTCCCCTCTTCCATGTCATGTCCTAACAAATGACCGAGGCTGTGGGTCTCATCTTCCCCTTCAAGGACCAGGTCAAATCCCACCTCTTACAGGAAGCCTTCCTGTCCTACCCCTCCAATACCACCTTGGAAACTCTCCTGACACTTTGCACATAATACTACAAAAGCCCAGTCATTTCTGTAACAGTTCATCTGTCTGTGTGTCTGTATCCCATGCCCAGTTTTGAATTCCTTGAGGACAGGGGCAAGCCTTCATCTTCTCTGTACATCTGAGAGCCTAGGGCAGAGACCCGCATTTGAAAATAATAAAAACAAATAGTAACAGTCAACATTTGTCGAAAACTTACTATATGCTAGTCCCTATGCTAGACTTCTCCATGGATCACCCTTTTTAATCCTCACAGCTCTTGGTGAAATAATTAGGATTATTTCCCCCACTTCATAGGTAAGGAAATGGAGGCAGAGAGGTTTGGCAACTTTTCTAAGGTCACACAGCTAGTAGGTGGGCATCCAGTTTTTAAACTGTGTGGCCCCAGAGGCAGTACTATTAACCACTACCGTCTATTGCCTAAAACAATGAATATTTAACGCAAAAATAAGTAGGCAGTGGTGCTCCAGTTTCATTGACATGAGGGAAAGTGTCAGGCTCAGAGCCAGAAAAGATAAAGTCTAGGCTTATCAGCAAGATAGGATATGAGGGTGTGTCTCATGGATTTAATTGAGAGACTCGTGTTACAGACACTAGTTTCGGTTGAATAATTCTTCTCCCCCTGCAGTCTTTCTCTCTTTGAATTTTGGTAACAGTGTTATATAATGTGGGTCAGTAATCTAACAAACTTCCAATACAGACAGGTTTTTCAGAGGCTAACCCAGAGGTCTGAATGGAAGATGCCAGATGAAGAAGTTCTTATAATCTCTTCGTTCAGTGTGTTTCAATCCTGGTTTAGAAACCTGGAGGAGGTTAGAAGTAATTCCCCAATGTCAGACCCTTATCCAGAACAATCCAATCAGAACTTGTGGGTGTGGGGCACAGAACAAATCGTTTTCAAAGCTTCCTGGGTGATGCTGCTTGCCTGGGACTGCGGCTTGAGGAAAAATGAACAATTACGGATGAAGCCAATGAGATCTTGAGGTTTATCTGTCATAGAAGGGTATTGCCTTCACTTTCCCTTACACCAGGGAAAGAGGTTGGAGACTTCTTTCTGATTCTTTTCTCTCTGAAGGACATTAATAAATGTCTGGGGCTTGGAATGGACTAGATCCCTGGGGAAATAATAGAATGAACCCACACTCGCATTTCCTAAAATCCTTATGCTTCATTAATTAGTTGTGTTCAAAAATACATGTAACTTACATGGCTTTGTTTAGAAATTGTCTGAACAGTTTTATTAATTAATTTTATTTCTGTTAAGCTCATCTGATTGCTATGAACAGAGATTCTTCAAGTCATTTCAAATTCCTACCACCACCTGTCCCTGCAATTAACAAGCAAAGTGCTCAGAACAGTGCCTAGCACATAGAGGGTGCTCCATCACTCTTTACCAGTATTATTATTAAAAGTATGCCAGTGTCCTAGGCAGTAGCTACACAGATCTCCATTCTTCTCCCAGTGCAGCTCTGAGGTGGGTCTGGATTTCCTCTGTCCTGAGTCACCCCAGTTCTGCTGAGCTGTGAGTCCTCCCTTAGTGGGAAGTCTCAGTTTCTCAACTGCCATCCATATTCCCTTCTTGGCAGATTGTTGTAATCTCTGTCTCTAACAATTCAGACACTTTGAGCCAAGGGTTTTTAATCAGCAAACTTTCTCGGGCAGTTAGCTCTCTCCAATATCCCCTACCATGCTGCTGTCACTTGCTTTAGGTGAGGGAGTAGCTTTCCTCCACCGAGGGCTGTCCTGCATTCTCATGGCTTCCTGCTTGATCCGCCTGGATTAGCACAGGTCTCTTTTGCTCCTGTAGTCTGTTCTCAGTGTGGTTACTTGAGAGGGGCTGGTTGCCTCTTGAGTGAGAAGATTCACTTCCTGATTGGAATCTGCAGTGTTTTCCCATATTGGGAAGGGCAGAAGATCATCTGAGACCCTTCCTGGGTGACACTGTTGAGCACCCTCTGTGGCCCCAGGATTCTGGGTTGTTAGTGTTTAACTGCTCCTTTCTCTACATCATGCCTGCTACTGAGATTTCAGTCCTTGGCCACTTTGAGTAATAAAGCATTTCATGTCTGCTTTGAGTAGCATGAAAAAAAAAAGGGGTCATCACTTTCACCATCATTGTCATCGTCACTGCCTTCCTCCTCCTCATCACAAACCCAAGCACAGCTTTTATCTGTGCCAGGCATTTTTAAAAATACTTAACTCAATTTACTTAATCTTCCCCACAAGTCTATGATATACATATTATCATTATCTCATCACCATCCCCATTTTGCCAATGAGGGGATTGAGGCAGAGAGAAGTTGAGTAACTTGTGTAAGGTCACAAGGATAGTAAGTGGCGCAACAGGGATTTGAACCCGGGTAGTATGGAGCCAGAGGCTGATGCTGAGGCATTCACATGACATGCTTTGGTTCTTGAATCTTGAGCAAGATCCTTATGGACCTTGTGAAGTGGCCAACGGGGCAAAAGTTAATGCTTCTGAAGTAGGACAAACCAAGCCGTTTTCATGGGGATCAATTGTACTTTTTGTTTTGCTGGAAAAGAGGGAAGAAATGGGGGATTTAAGGTTGACTTTCTGGTTAGAATTCAAGTTTCATTCTCTCAGCAGTTTTTGCCAGACAGAAGGAGAAAACGATTGCAGGATAGCAGCTGGGTTTTGAACTTTCTTGAGTCTCAATCTAGAAAATTGAAATTATTGCTTCACATAGTTTCACAAATCAAACAGATTTGTTCCTAGAATCCTAGAATTTTTCCCTTTTCTGAATTTTCACTTTGGGAAGTAGAAATTTAGAAAAGGGAAAATAATCAGATGTCCCTGAAAACTTTCAGTAGGAGAAATCAGTGGGAACTCTTTGGAAATGCTTCCTATCCCGACTGAGTCCTCTCTGCCTGATGTGGTCCTTGATAAATTTAGATGTTGGCCAATATGGAGCAAACAGGACTAACAAAACAGGCTTTAAAAATCCTGGTTCATGGTATTAAATCTCAGTTTTACCATTAAAGGTAAGGTCTTGGTAGGAGAGACAGATTTCTCTGCCTGAATGTGCAGTTTTCATGTGGAGTAAGCATTTTCTTTTCTTTATTATTATTTCCCCCAGGGGTATAGGTCTGGGAATCATCAGGCTTACACCTTTCACAGCATTCACCATAGCGCAAAACCTCCCCAATGTCCCTCCACCCTATCCCTACCCTCCCACCTCCCAGTTACCCTCAGTTTGCTTTGTAAGATTAGGAGCCTCTTATGGTTTGTCTCCTTCCCAATCCCATCTTGTTTCATTACTTTTCCCTCTCTACCCCCCATGACCCCCTATCCTGCACCTCAAGTTCCTCATATCGGAGAGATCATATGATAATTGTCTTTCTCTGATTGACTTATTCACTCAGCATAATACCCTCTAGTTCCATCCACGTCATTGCAAATGGCAAGACTTCGTTTCTTTTGATAGCTGCATAGTATTTCATTGTATATATATACCACATCTTCTTTATCCATTCATCTGTTGATGGACATCTAGGTTCTTTCCATGGTTTGGCTATTGTGGACATTGCTGCTATAAACATTCAGGTGCATGTGCCCCTCAAGATCACTACCTTTGTATCTTTAGGGTAAATACCCAGTAGTGTGGTTGCTGGGTCGTAGGGTAGTTCTATTTTCAACTTTTTGAGGAACCTCAATACTATTTTCCAGAGCGGCTGCACCAGCTTGCATTCCCACCAACAGTGTAGGAGGGTTCCCTTTTTTCTGCATCCTCGCCAACATCTGTTGTTTCCTGACTTGTTGATTTTAGCCATTCTGACTGGTGTGAGGTGGTATCTCACTGTGGTTTTGATTTGTATTTCCCTGATGCCGAGTGATGTTGAGCAATTTCTCATGTGTCTGTTGGCCATTTGGATGTCTTCTTTGGAGAAATGTCTGTTCATGTCTTCTGCCCATTTCTTGACTGGGGTATTTGTTTTATGGGTGTTGAGTTTGAGAAGCTCTTTATAGATTTTGGATACAAGCCCTTTATCTGATATGTCATTTGCAAATATCTTCTCCCATTCTGTCAGTTGTCTTTTGGTTTTGTTGACTGTTTCCTTTGCTGTGCAAAAGCTTTTAATCTTGATGAAGTCCCAATAGTTCATTTTTGCCCTTGCTTCCCTTGCCTTTGGTGATGTTCCTAGGAAGAAGTTGCTGCGGTTGAGGTCGAAGAGGTTGCTGCCTGTGTTCTCCTCGAGGATTTTGATGGATTCCTTTCTCACATTGAGGTCTTTTATCCATTTTGAGTCTATTTTTGTGTGTGGTGTCAGGAAATGGTCCAGTTTCACTTTTCTGCATGTGGCTGTCCAGTTGTCCTAACACCATTTGTTGAAGAGACTGTCTTTTTCCCACTGGACATTCTTTCCTACTTTGTCGAAGATTAGTTGACCATAGAGTTGAGGGTCCATTTTTGGGTTCTCTATTCTGTTCCACTGGTCTATGTGTCTGTTTTTGTGCCAGTACCATACTGTCTTGATGATGACGGCTTTGTAATAGAGCTTGAAATCTGGAATTGTGATGCCGCCAACTTTGCTTTTTTTTTTCAACATTCCTTTGGCTATTCGGGGTCTTTTCTGGTTCCATATAAATTTTAGGATTATTTGTTCCATTTCTTTGAAATAAATTGCTGGTATTTTGATGGGGATTGCATTAAATGTGTAGATTGCTCTAGGTAGCATAGACATTTTCACAATATTTATTCTACCCATCCATGAGCATGGAATGTTTTTCCACTTCTTTGTGTCTTCCTCAATTTCTTTCATGAGTACTTTATAGTTTTCTGAATACAGATTCTTTGCCTCTTTGGTTAGGTTTATTCCTAGGTATCTTATGGTTTTGGGTGCAATTGTAAATGGGATTGACTCTTTAATTTCTCTTTCTTCTGTTTTGTTGTTGGTATATAGAAATGCAACTGATTTCTGTGCATTGATTTTATATCCTGACACTTGACTGAATTCCTGTATGAGTGCTAGCAGTTTTGGAGTGGAGTCCTTTGGGTTTTCCACATAAAGTATCATATCATCTGCAAAGAGTGAGAGTTTGACCTCTTCCTTGCCGATTTGGATGCCTTTTATTTCTTTTTGTTGTCTGATTGCTGAGGCTAGGACTTCTAGTACTATGTTGAATAGCAGTGGTGATAGTGGACAGCCTTGCCGTGTTCCTGACTTTAGGGGAAAAGCTCTCAGTTTTTCTCCATTGAGAATGATATTCGCTGTGGGTTTTTCGTAGATGGCTTTGATGATATTGAGGTATGTACCCTCTATGCCTACACTATGAAGAGTTTTGATTAAGAAAGGGTGCTGTACTTTGTCAAATGCTTTTTCAGCATCTATTGAGAGGATCATATGGTTCTTGTTCTTTCTTTTATTAATGTCTTGTATCACATTGATTGATTTGCGAATGTTAAACCAACCTTGCATCCCAGGAATAAATCCCACTTGGTCGTGGTGAATAATCCTTTTTATGTGCTGCTGGATCCTATTGGCTAGTATTTTGTTGAGGATTTTTGCATCCGTATTCATCAAAGATATTGGTCTGTAATTCTCCTTCTTGATGGGGTCTTTGCCTGGTTTGGGGATCAAGGTAATGCTGGCCTCATAAAAGGAGTTTGGAAGTTTTCCTTCCAATTCTATTTTTTGGAACAGTTTCAGGAGAATAGGTATTAATTCTTCTTTAAATGTTTGGTAGAATTCCCCTGGGAAGCCGTCTGGCCCTGGGCTCTTGTTCGTTGGGAGATTTTTGATGACTGCTTCAATCTCCTTACTAGTTTTGGGTCTATTCAGGTTTTCAATTTCTTCCTGGTTCAGTTTTGGTAGTTTATATTTCCCTAGGAATGCATCCATTTCTTCCAGATTGTCAAATTTGCTGGTGTAGAGTTGCTCATAATATGTTCTTAGAATTGTTTGTATTTCTTTGGTGTTGGTTGTGATCTCTCCTCTTTCATTCATGATTTTATTAATTTGAGTCCTTTCTCTTTTCTTTTGGATAAGTCTGGCCAGGGGTTTATCAATCTTATTAATTCTTTCAAAGAACCAGCTCCTAGTTTCATTGATTTGTTCCACTGTTCTTTTGGTTTCTATTTCATTGATTTCTGCTCTGATCTTTATGATTTCTCTTCTCCTGCTGGGTGTAGCCTTTCTTTGCTGTTCTTTCTCTAGCTTTTGTAGGTGTAGAGTTAGGTTGTGTACTTGAGACCTTTCTTGTTTCTTGAGAAAGGCTTGTATTGCTATATACTTTCCTCTTAGGACTGCTTTTGCTGTGTCCCAAAGATTTTGAACAGTTGTGTTTTCATTTTCATTTCCTTCCATGAATTTTTAAAATTCTTCTTTAATTTCTTGGTTGACCCATTCATTCTCTAGTAGGGTGTTCTTTAACCTCCATGTATTTGAGTTCTTTCCAACTTTCCTTTTGTGGTTGAGTTCTAGTTTCAGAGCATTATGGTCTGAAAATATGCAGGGAATGATCCCAATCTTTTGGTACCTGTTGAGACCTGATTTGTGACCCAGAATATGGTCTATTCTGGAGAATGTTCCATGTGCACTGGAGAAGAATGTGTATTCTGTTGTTTTGGGATGGAATGTTCTGAATATATCTGTGATGTCCAACTGGTCCAGGGTGTCATTTAAAGCCTTTATTTCCTTGTTGATCTTTTGCTTTGATGATCTGTCCATTTCAGTAAGGGGGNGTGGTTGAGTTCTAGTTTCAGAGCATTATGGTCTGAAAATATGCAGGGAATGATTCCAACCTTTTGGTACCCATTGAGACCTGATTTGTGACCCAGAATATGGTCTATTCTAGAGGATGTTCCAGTGCACTAGAGAAGAATGTGTATTCTGTTGTTTTGGGGGTGGAATGTTCTGAATATATCTGTGATGTCCAACTGGTCCAGGGTGTCATTTAAGCCTTTATTTCCTTGTTGATCTTTTGCTTTGATGATCTGTCCATTTCAGTAAGGGGGGTGTTCAAGTCCCCTACTAATATTGTATTCTTGTCAATGTGTTTCTTTGATTTTGTTATTAATTGGTTTATATAATTGGCTGCTCCCATGTTAGGGGCATAGATAGTATTTACAATTGTTAGATCTTCTTGGACAGATCCTTTTAGTATGATATAGTGTCCTTCCTCATCTCTTCAGATATTCTTTGGCTTAAAATCTAATTTATCTGATATAAGGATTGCCACTCCAGCTTTCTTTTGCTGTCCATTGGCATGGTAAATTGTTTTCCATCCCCTCACTTTAAATCTGGAGGTGTCTTTGCGTGTAAGATGAGTTTCTTGTAGACAGCATATCGATGGGTCTTGTTTTTTTATCCATTCTGATACCCTGTGTCTTTTAGTTGGGGCATTTAGTCCATTTACATTCAGAGTAACTATTGAGAGATATACATTTAGAGCCATTGTATTGCCTGTAAGGTGACTGTTACTGTATATTGTGTCTCTTCCTTTCTGGTCTATGTTTCTTTTAGGTTCTCTTTGCTTAGAGGACCCCTTTCAATATTTCCTGTAGGGCTGGCTTGGTGTTTGCAAATTCCTTTAGTTTTTGTTTGTCCTGGAAGCATTTTATCTCTCCTTCTATTTTCAATGACAGCCTAGCTGGATGTAGTATTCTTGGCTGCATATTTTTCTTGTTTAGTGCTCTGAAGATATCATGCCAGTTCTTTCTGGCCTGCCAGGTCTCTGTGGATAGGTCTGCTGTCAGTCTAATATTTCTACCATTGTATGTTATAGACCTCTTGTCCCAAGCTGCTTTCAGGATTTTCTCTTTGTCACTAAGACTTTTAAGTTTTACTATTAGATGACGGGGTGCAGACCTACTTTTATTGATTTTGAGGTGGATTCTCTGTGCTTCCTGGATTTTGATGCTTGTTCCCTTCGCCAAAGTAGGGAAATTCTGTACTATAATTTGCTGCAGTATACCTCCTGCCCCTCTCTCACTCTCTTCCTTTTCTGGGATCCCAATTATTCCAATGTTGTTTCGTCTTATGGTATCACTTATCTCTCGAATTCTCCCCTCATGGTCCAGTAGTTGTTTGTCTCTCTTTTCCTCTGCTTCTTTATTCTCTGACCTTTTGTCTTCTAAATCACTAATTCTGTCTTCTGCCTCATTTATCCTAGCAGTAAGAGCCTCCATTTTTAATTGCACCTCATTAATAGCTTTTTTGATTTCAACTTGGTTAGATTTTAGTTCTTTTATTTCTCCAGAGAGGGTTTTTATTTCTCTAGAGAGGGCTTCTCTATTATCTTCCATGGTTTTTTCGAGCCCAGCCAGCACCTTAAGAATTGTCATTCTGAACTCTAGTTCTGTCATATTACTAATGTCCACATTGATTAGGTCCCTAGCCGACATTACTGCGTCTTGGTTTTTGTGTGTTGATTTTTTCTGCCGTGTCATTTTATGCAGATAAGAGTAGATGGATGAGAGAACAAAATACTAGAGGGTAGCAATGACCCCAGAGAAATATACAGTAACCTACTCAGAAGAGACCTGGAACTGGGGAGAAAAGAAAGAGGGAAAAAAACCAAAAAACCAAACAAAACAAAATCAAACAAACAAAAACAAAACAAAACAAAATAAATAAAACAAAATCCTATATCTATATTAAGTATTTCTGTTTCTGTATCTATCTCTGTCTCTGACTCTATCTCTATATCTATCTCTATCTCTATATATATTAGACTGGAGAATTGAACAGACCCTATATGTATACAAAAAATAAGGTTAAATACAGTGAAGGGATAAAATATGACTATAACAATGAAAATTTAAAAAGATTAAAAAGTGTTAGGATATAATAGTTAAAAACGTTAAAATAGGAAAAAGGAAAAAATTTAAAAGAGTAAGGGAAAAAAATAAAATTCAAAGAATTTAACTTTGAGTGACTAAAGAATCATGGGTAAAAAGCCATTAATTCTTTGCGTTGCTTTCCCCTAGCTCCGGAATTGCACAATTCTCAGCGATCTTGAACTTGGCTTTGGCTGGATTTTTGTTGTTGTTGTTGTTCTTGGGGAGGGGCCTGTTGCTGTGATTCTCAAGTGTTTTGCCTGAGGCGGATTCCCACCGCCCTCGCCAGGGCCCAAGCTAAGTAATCAGCTCGGGTTCGCTCTCGGGAGCTTTTGTTCCCTGAGCTCTTTCCCTACCGCGTTGGAGGACGGGACTGAAAATGGCGGCTCCCAGTCTCCGCCCTGGAGGAGCCAGGAACTCGGGACCTCACTCCTCAGCGCGCCTCAGAGAAAAGCAGTCCCTCCCGTCTCCCGGTCTCCGGCCGCTCTCCGAGCTCACCCGGCCTGTGACTGAGCGTCTCTATCTCTGGCGCAGCCCCGTTTAGAATCTCCAAACCTGGCAGATTCCTGCAGCCTCTCCCGCGCCGCTGCTCCCGGAGGAGGAAGGTGAGTCTCTCCAGCTCTGCCGCCCATGGGGTCCGACTGCGCTTCAGATCACAGCCCAAGGTAACACTGAGCTGAGACACCGCTTCTCAGCTCGGCTCCGTCTCTCCCGCCGGCTTCTCTCTGAGACCTGGGAGCTCGGTCGTGCTCAGACACTCCTGGTCTTTTTGTGTCCCTGTGGGTCCTGAGACCACACTGTCCCTGCAAGGGCTTCAGCCCCTGCGTGGCCTCTGGCGCGAGGACCCTCAGTGGAGCAGACTTCTAACAGTTCCGAGTCTGTGCTCCGCTGCTCGCTCACTTCCTGGGAGCCGCCCCTCCCCCCGGGCCTATCTCCTGTTGCCTCAGATTCACTTCTCCGCACGTCCTACCTTCCAGAAAGTGGTCAATTTTATGTTCCTAGAATCGCTGCTCTTTTTCTCCTTGATCTCCTGTAGAATTTGTAGGTGTTCAGAATAGTTTGATAGCTCTCTGGGTGAATTCCTGGGACCTGATGATAACCGGTCTNCCGGTCTCCTACTCCTCCACCATCTTGCCCGTTCTGGACTAAGCATTTTCAATGGAATTTAGTTTCATTAAACAAATAGTTTGGGGTTACATTCACCTGGANCGTTCTGGAGTAAGCATTTTCAATGGAATTTAGTTTCATTAAACAAATAGTTTGGGGTTACATTCACCTGGACATTTTTGTGTGGGTGTGTCTATGTACTTATTGGGCAGAATTTTTGGCACCCAAAGCATCTTGGCCAGCATACGAAATACTCCCTTCTCTCCTTTACATCTTATTGTAACATTGAAACAATTCAACAACTATTTATATTATTATAAACAGCTATTAATATATAAATGATTAAAAAGGAACTCACATTTATCTTCATTTAAAAAAATATCTTTCTTGTTCTGATCTGCTGAGCAATAATGAATTTTTTTTTTCCCTTTGTCCTTCTCCCTTCCCCACCTTGGGGAAGACTATCTTATGTTTTTATGGATCAAAAGACTTCAATTAAACTGAGAATAGTCTATAATATTTTATCTTGTTTTGAAATAACTTCTGTTTAAAAATCTTCAAGTGAAAGTCTAAATATTTTGTTTGGTTTGATTTATAGAGATAGATACCCCAAATGCCCATGTTTACTTTGATTATGTAGGTATGAGTCATATGAAACAGGATTTTTTTTTCTTGATTGTTATCACAGTATAAACTTCATGTACCTATTCATTTATTCAATAAACATTTATGGAATGTCAGACACTATGCTGGGCTGGGGACATAGAGGTGGATAAGCCATGTTGCATCGTGCATTATTGCTTCCATCATACTTTTGCACGTATCACCTCACTTAAACCTTATTTCATCCTTGTGAAATAGGCTTGGCAAAGAGTACAAGTTTTGATTTTGTAGATGTGAAAATGGAGGCATAAAGGAGTTGAGTGATTTAGTCAGGGTCAATCAAATTGTATGAACTAATAATAGATGCCAGGTAATCTCACTCTATTTGCCTGTTGGGGTAGACTGCCATCTGATACCGGATGCCTAAACTCATGAGTGGATTATCTGTGGTTCACCTAAGTCAGTCATTAAAATGCTGAACTGAATTGGGTGCTATTTGTCACCACACTGAAAGAAAGCTCTGGTTGCAGAAGTCTCGAAGAGCAAGTATAAAGACTATTAGATTAACCACAGGCATATGTGGACCAGAATGGAGGGTTGGGTCACCAGTTCCCAACAGTGGATTGCAAGGTCTACTAGGGTCTTGTTGTACATGGCATAGTACATTATGGCTACACTGGATGGATCAAGGCTCCCTATTCCATATAAAAGATTTCAGCCATGCTCTAGGATCAGGTACCACACCAGCACTATGGAGCATGTGGTGAAGCACACACCTGACAGTCATGTCTCTATCTTAGTGGCTTGTCTAGGCCTAGAACGATCTTCCCTAAAGAGACCGTTAACTAACTTCTTCATTTCCTTCAAGCCCTTGTTCAAATCCACTCTCTCTATAAGACCTGTGCAGATTACTCTATTGAAAGCTGCAACATGCATCCCTCCTAGCCTGGTACTCCCACTTCTTATCCTGATCCTTTTCTTTTTCCTTGGCATGTATCGATTTCTAAGTCACCCTACAATTTGCTTATTTGATATACTTATGGTTAGTTCTCTGTCTCTCTAATTAGAATACATGCTCATTAAAGAGAGGGATTCCCAAATATTTGCAATAGTGCTTGGCGTATACTAATAATTGACAGAGTAACTTAATGGAAGTGAAATTTTCTCAGCTATATAGATAAGCAGTTTAGATAATTCAACTAAAATACTGCCATCCTCAAAATATTTTTATTAAAACATATTTCCCTTTTTTCTTTAAAGTCTCTAAGCCACTTGTGAAATCAGTTTTCTCTGCTCTTCATGCCACTTTGCTCTGCCATAGCACCTTACTTTAAATGGATCATCTGAAATCCCCTTGGTTTGTGTTCCACATCTTATTTTGTTGGACTATTATTATTATTAGGTTATTATTTTGATATCTGCAAAATAAAATTCTTGCAAGTATGTTAAATATTTTTCATGTTTTATGAATGAAGTGATTTTCATCCACAAATTCTCAGACTCTTTCTAGGGATCATGAGTATTGGTTTAGAAAAGAGAGTTGGTTTAACAGACAAGGGTCTGGGTCTCATTCTACCCCAAACCACTGACACTGTCCTTGAGCAAAGACACAGCCTCTGTGATAAAGTAATGGAATGGGATGATGTGAGACTCTCTCTTCTCCTCTACAGTTACAGGACTGGGAATATTTCTTTTCACACTTCTCAGCCCAAGGGGATTTCTCCCGTTTCCAAACTTCTTTAAGCCTTGAACATTTTGGTGGTTGGCTTGAAAGCTGGTGCATCCTCCTGCAAGTGATCCAGATTGCTCCCGTCCTGCAAAATTAATTTCTCAAAGGAAACAGAAGCATTCTAGGATTGTGAAGAAAGGGTAGTGGGATATATTTAAGATAAGGTTTATTGCTGTGGCGGTATTTTGCCCAAATGATTTTATCAGCCTACCGAGGCAGATATCAGGTTGAACCATATGAAATAGTCACTATTTTAGGTAAAAAAAAAAAAAAGACTAATGCCAACAACTTCATATAGTGTACCCTAACATATATATGTGTTTAGCAGTCTATGTTACATTTTTAATCTTCTTAGAGAAGCACCCTTTGTCCATTGCCATTCCTTAAGGACTGAATTTTCCAGGCGGGATCTCATTGTTAATGGGGCTTAAGGGGCTATCAGTTTTAGTAGAAATGTTTTGTCTTCAGGTAGCAGGTACATTGGGGCCCAGGCATTCCCTCCCTGTAATGCTTCCCATCCTACAGAAAGGGCTGAACAAACACATGGATGAATGCCCATGCCTTTACCTGGCCCCGAACACCCCTCCTGGTTCCTCTGCCCTGTGCTTTGAGAGGGTAAATAGAACACACTGGTTGTTATTAGGAACTGACAGGGCAAAAGGGCTTCCTGCACACTCATCAGATACTGGCCTTTTCAGGAGTCAGCTTTCCCAAGCGGGGGATGTGTCCAAACACATGTATCCCCGTCCTTCTGGCCCTTTCCTCTTCCTTTGTTAGTTTAAATCTTTCCATGCAGCAGACTTTTTTTTTTTTAATTTTGTTTTTCCTTTTTGTGGAGACCAGTCAGCATGTCCTGCTTTTGGCAAAACTGTAAAGTAGGCAAAGTTCCCCTTGAGCTTCCCCTTCTACTTCCCATTCAGGGTTCTTCCTCTCCCGCAGTCAGTCTGTCCACCGACATTCCCTGACACCACCGGCACCAGCCCTCAGGCCCAGGCGCCTTTCTGGTTGGGATGTTAGCCCATGAGAACATCCTGATTCTCAATGAGGATTCATCTTAATTAATTCATTGGTATGAATTATTTGATATTCAATCACCATATTTGGTATCTACTTGATCATTGTGAACACGGATCCGCTCAACAGCCCCAAATCATTTTTGTTTCTTCTCTTTTCCTCACTGCTGATATCAGCAGTTCCTACCAATTCCGCCTGAAATGGGTTGGATCTGGTGGATCTGACCACTTCTCCCCCTCACCTCGATGGCCCTGCTTCAAGCCGTCCTCATCTCTTGCCTCCCTAATTATGGTGGTAGAGCAGCATCCTACCTGACACCCCTTCTCCCAGTAACAGTCAGAGTCATCTTTTAAACATGTAAGTAAGATGAGGCTTTTCCAGCTTACAACTCCTGAATGACTTGCCATCCCAGCACTAATCAGCAACAACCCTATGCTGTGGCTTTGGGTCCTACTGGGTCTGGGCTCCAGTCTTCTCTCTGGCCTCATCCTGGAGCACTCACCCTGTGATGCTTTCTGTGGCAACACCCGCCCTGCATTTATTCTGTGCCCTCAACACCCCAAGTGAGTTCCCATCCTTGGCATTTTCGGTAGCTATTCCCTCTGCCTGGAATGCTCTTATCGCTGCTTTTTGCATGTTTTTTAATTTTCTTTGTCTTCAGTACTCATTTAAATGTTACCTCACAGGGAAGCCACTCCCGACTACCCAAGCTAATGTGGTTATCCAGCCACTCCATCACATCACTCCATTTTAGTTCCCTGCATAGTACTTATTCCAAGTGATAGCAGCTGTCTTTCCCTCACTGGAATGTAAGGTCCATGACAGCAACTGTTCATAGGCACTTCCCCAGTGCCTAGAACATTGCCTGATACATAGTAGACAATCAAATTGTTGTGAATGAAGGTATAAAAATTACATGCCCGGCACTTAACACTTACTATGTTATTTAATCCTTTCAGAATTCCCATGAGGAAGGTACTATTATTGTCTGTATTTTACAAATCAGAAAACAGAGGCAAGTAGAGATCTTTAAGTAATCCTGGCTATATCACCTGTGGGGTACCGTGCAAAATGCAAATACAGGGCCCCTTGTTAAAAAAACACTTAAGAATTAAGGCATTAAGGAGGGCGTGTGATGTGATGAGCATTGGGTGTTACACGCAACTGATGAATTGTTGAACACTACATCTGAAACTAATGATGTACTATGTGTTGGCTTATTGAATTTAAATAAAAAAACAATTAAGAATTTCAAGACAGAGGCAGTAGGGCAGATGAAAGGGGTTCTGGAGAGCTAAGAAAATTAAATAGAGCAGTGAAATACTACAGAAAGTAAGCCTCAGTGTAAAGGTGAAATGTGAGAAGGACTTCCTGGAGATGAGGGTTAGGTACAAGGTTGTCCAAGAGGAGTACTCCACGCAGAGGGAACAGAGACACAAAGGCCCTCAGGTAGAGGTGGAAGTGGGAGCCGGGAGGTAAAGGTCCTCAGTGAGGATGGTATCAGAGGAGTTGAGTAGAGGAAAGACATAATCTGGCTTCCATAGGAAGCCATCATCCCAGCTGCTGTGTAGAGAATAGGCCTAGAAGGAGCAAAGAACACCTCCCAGTAGGCTGTAGGACAAGCCACGTGAGCCATAATCGTGGCCTGAGCTGCAGTGGGAGCTGCAGAGGTGGTGGGAAGGAGTTAGCTTCTTGGTATATTTCACAGTGAGGGCCAACAAAATTGCTGATAGTTTGGCTGGGGGTGAGTCAGAAAAAGAGGAGTCAAGGATGACTCCCACGTTTTTGGCCTGAGTAATTCAAAGAATGAGGTTGCCAACCATTGAGATGGGAGGGTGGGAGCAAAGCAGGGTTTTGTGGGGGGATATTTAAGAATTCAATCTTGGATAGGATAGTTTGAATTGTCTATTAGATATCCATGTGGGGTTGTCAAGGGGGTAGTTGAATAAATGAGTCCAGTGTTCCAGCCCTGGCAGGATATCCACACTTGAGAATCATTAGCACTACAGGTCATATTTAAAGCCCTGGGGCAGGGAGTATCCCCAAAGGAGAGAGTATAGAGAGCAGACTGAGCCTGAGCTCTGATAGTAACAGGTGCAGGAGAACTGGGTAAAGGAGGAGGAATGCTCACTTGTGCTGAGTGGTGGTGGTGGGTGATGTATGGTGAGGATGGATGCTTTGCCTTTGGACTCAGCAGCATGGCAGCTTTTGGTGAACTTGAGCAATTTCAGTGGAGAGGGAGGGAAGAATGCCTGAATGGAGTAGGTCTGAGAAAGAATGGGAGTAGAGAAAGTGGAGACAGAGTAGATCTTTCACTGTGTTCTGTAGTAAACGAAGAGCAAAGAAATAAGGCAGTAACTGGTGAGGGTGGTGGGTGAAAATGAGTCAAGAAAGACATTTAAAAGATGAGAGAAATAACAGCATTCTTATATGCTGGAGGGAACATTCCAAAAGATAAGGAAAAATTGATGATGATCACAATGTCAATACTGAAAAACCATCCTTATCTATGTCATAGTATAATTCACCACCTGGTGTCGATGGGATGTTTAGTTACTGAAGTGGTGGTTACTTCTGGCCTGTAGGCTTTTGTTTGGAAGCTTTCTTTCTCCCCTCCCCTCCCCTCTCCTCTCTCTTCTCTTGTTTTCTTGTTTGGAAGCTTTCCATTGTTAACCAGCCTTTCCTCCTGTTTGTACTCCAGATGGAAGGGAGATAAATTTTAACCAGGTTCCATGATGAAGGTCAAAAACTAATATGCGATCACGCACACACACACCGTGTTGTCTATCCTAAGTGATTTAAAGTGTACTGCAGGCAGTCTGGTAGCTGGAAACCAGTGACTTATGCCCCAACACCAACTATGTTCTCCCTCTAACATTCCCACTCCCCATGTTCCCTACTGGGGTCCCAGCCTCCATCGGTTCCTGAGAGATGGAGCCCTCATTGGCTTGAGTGGCCTACACTGTCCCCCAGACTTCTTGCCCTGTGGCGCTCTGTGGGAGTGAATGCCTTCCTCAGAGATGCAGGGAGAGGTGGTGCTGTCACAAACTCTCAGACGACACTCAAAGAAGCCTTTGGAATTGATCTTTCCCAATGTCTTCCCCCAAGATGTGAAAAATTACAAAACCATCACACCTTCTCCAGGTTGTGGGCTGTAACCTTGGACAAGCCACGTAACTGTCAGGATCCGTGGGTTTTTCAGCTAAATGCCTTCGTGTTTTGACTTTTTTTTTAAATCAATCTAGCTTCACTAAGTCTTCTTGGAGATCTGAACTGGGACATTTCTTTTCTGTTTTCATTTTACTTTTGCTTTTCTTTCTTTTTGGTTGAGGACTACTCGCCTAAGAAAAATACAATTCAAGGGTACATAAGTTAAAAGGCAATTCACTTTCTATCTCTCTTCCTTCTTCTTCTTTTTTTTTGGTATGGCAGTAAAATGTACATAATGGAAAATTTACTATGTTAGCCATTTTTAAGAGTAAGGTTCATGGCGTTAAGTACATTCATATTGTTGTCTAGTATGACACAGATAGATGATGCAGAATGTGCATTGTTACTTATCTTTTCGAACTGAATAGCCATCTTTCCCAAACTGAAACCCTCATACCCAAACAATTGGTGCTCTTCCCCCACCCCCACGCCCAGCTGTCACCACTCTACTTTGTGTCTCTGTGACTCTGACTACTTTGGGTACCGCATAAAACTGAATCATACAATATCTCTCCTTTTGTGTCTGGCTCACTTCACTTAGCAGAATGTCTTCAAGGTTCATCCATGTTGAAGCATTTGTCAGAATTTCCTATCTTTTTAAGGCTGAATAAGATTCCACTGCATGGATCTGTCACATTTTGTTGACCCACTCATCCTTTGAAGAATATAGAAAGAAAGAATATAGAAAGAATATAGAAGAACACAGAAAGAAATAAACTGTTTCCACCTTTTGGCAATTGTGAATAATGTTGCGGGGAACCTGGATGTGCAAATATCTTTTCGAGTCCCTGCTTTCAATTCTTGTGGGTATATACCCCCAAGTGGAATTGTCGTATCATCTGCTGATTCTATATATGTATTTATTTTTTTTGAGAGAGAGAGAGAGAGAGAGAGAGAGAGAGAGAGAGAGAGAGAGAGAGAGAGAGCACCAGCAGAGCAGGGGGACAGAGAGAGAGAGGGACACAGAGAATCTTAAGCTGACTCCACATTCAGCACAGAACCCAAGGTGGGGCTGAATCTCATGATCTCATCACCTCATTAACATGACCTGAGCCATAATCAGGAGTCAGATCTTCAACTGATTGAGCCACCCAGGAGCCCCTATTTGTTTTGAGGATGATCCAGATTGTTTCTGTGGGTCATGAATTTGGGAGAAGCTTAGCTGTATGGTTCATGAGGTTATAGTCCTTTGTGTAATTTCTGAGGACCTGCCATCCTGTTTTCCACAGCGGTTGTATCAGTGTCCATTTCTACCAGCGGTGCACAGTGGTTCCAATTTCTCCACAGCCTTGCCAACACCTTGTTATTTTTATTTTTTTGATAGTAACTATCCTAATGGATGTGAAGTGGTATTGCACTGTGATTTTCATTCCATTTACCTAATGATTAATGATGTAGGGCATCTTTTTAGGTACTCATTGGACATTGGTAGATCATCTTTAAAGAAATGTCTATTCAACTCCTTTTCCCATTTTAAAATTGAGGGTTTGTTGTTGTTGTTGTTTTGTTGTTGAGTTGTAGGAGCTCTTTACATATTCTGGGTATTAACTTCTTCTCAGATATATGATCTATAAATATTTTCTCCCATTCCATGACTTATCTTTTCACTCTGTTGATAGTGTCCCTTGATGTACAAATGTTTTCAAATTTTGAGGAAGTTCAATTTATCTATTTTTTCTTTTGCTGCCTGTGCTTTTTGTGTCATTCCAACAAATCATTGCCAAATCAATGTTACAAAACTTTTCCCTAATGATTTTTTAAAGAGAGAGAGTAGGGAAGGTCAGAAGGTGAGGGAGAAAGAGAATTTTAAGCAGAATCTACACCCAGGGTGTAACCTGACGGGGGACTCAATCTCACAACCTTGAGTTCATGACTTGAGCCAAAATCAAGAGTTGGACACTTACTTAACTGAGTCACCCAGGTGCCCCCTAATAATTTTTTAAAAAAGAATTTGAGCTCTTAAATTTTCGTAATTTGGTATACTTGTGTCCTTGATGTATAAAAAAGTTGCACTAAAGCTGTTTCTTAAAGAACAGAGACCATTATATTTTATTCAATAAATATGTTGATTAAAACATTTCAGTTGAATATGGCCAACAATCAAGGGGACAAAAACCTGATCTTCCACATCAAGAGGGTAAAAAACATGAGACAACGAGGAAGGAAGGTAGAACAGGAGAAGAAGGTGAAGGGAAAACAGAAAAACACCTCTGGTCGTTGAAAAAACAAAGACCTGATTCAATAATCCTACTCTTAAAAAAATACCCACTGGTATATATACCCATATATTAAAAAAATACCCATTTGTTATAATATAGTATATATTTTAATGATTGCCCAAATTTTGTATGCATAGGGGTCACTGAAGAAATATAATGAGAAAATTGCTCACTAAATGCTTTGGGAAGCAGATTAAGTAAAAACCAGGCGCTAAAAAATCTAAGGGCTCATTCTGCAGACTTGTTTTTGGTACTGCTCTAAAGGCATAGGAGCCATCCCCTGTTAGTTCACAAAAACAGGGAATTGAATGGTGTCCAAAAAGAGAGTCAATGGGATTTTTGCGAAAATAAGTACAAAATTATATATTTTTTCGTGTCCTGTAGATTTAATAAAATTAACCCGAGGAGTTACATCAGCAGACTCGAGGCAAGCAATCTCTTCAAGTGGCCCACGGAGTGTGGGTGGGGTGGGGGCAGGGCAGAGAGTGAACTGCACCTACCTCAAGTTCCTTCTTTCTCCGGAGGAGTTAGCAGGAGACTGATTTTATACGGTAGCAGGATGCCCTGCCTGAGCTTAAACGTGTTTTCTGTCGTGAGAGAAGTGCCATCTGGAATCATAAGGGCAATTTTCTTTCTAAAGGTACCATGTCCGGCAACCATTTAGGAGGGTTTCCCATAGAGGGAAAGGAGGATGTAGTGCGACCATTTTTAAAACTGGTCACATTGTAGAGGAAAAGGGGGAAGGTGAGGCTGGCGGCGAGGAGGGAAATGATAGAACGAATCCTGATTCCGTGAGCCTGGGGTTGGCTGAATGTTCTGAGAGGTGGCATGTGAACTGAAAGAGCCAGTCCCGGAGGGAGCCACCCTTGGGAACACACTAGATTCACTTTGGCACTAGATTGACTTCCTTCGGGGGCCAGGACTGGACACCTCGCGCACCAACCAGGACCAGCAGGCACCTGGCCTCTGGCACCTGCAGCATCTGTCTTTAACAGTGCCCCCGTGTGGTGACAAGCTGCAATGACAGTACCCGAGACGAATTTTCTTCCAGCCTGAGTGTGGGAGTCTCATGTACCTGCCTTTTGGCCTCCCTTTTGGACTGTACATTCCCCTGAGGTTTGTGGACCATCAGGAGATAGGATAAGGTGGAATCCTATAGAAAAATATAATAGATTCCACATCAAATAAGGTTCATGGGGCCTTGAGAGGTGTTTTGAGAAAACAAACAGTTGCCTCTGGTTTGTGGAGCAGTTCATGCTGGTGATATTTTTGTCGAGCGAAAGTGGCATTTTGGACTTTGTACTTGGTTTTCTCTTGGCACCTTACAAGAGAGGATTGTCAGTCACAATAAATGGAAAGTGGAGCTTTGGAACTTTGATACTTTTGGCTTGTTTATATCTCTGGTTGCTAATATATGACGCTTCTAGGGTTCAAGAAGTCCATTTCCTCCAGGGTGAGCTAGTGGATCTGTTTTGGGTAGTAAAAGAATTTATTTTTTCCCCCCACAATCCCATACCAATTAAGATAGGAGGAGAGGTGTGTATGGAGGAGAAAGGGCTGTGGATGAAAAGAGAGGGGGAAAAACTAGGGAAAGCATCAGGCAGCTGATATCTTCCTTGAGGTGAGGGCAAAGGGTACAATGTAGGTCTGACACATCACCGTAGTAACAATCACAAGTATCTGTATAGTCTTCTTAGGCATTATGCATTATTCTCAGCATTTACATACATCACTCCATAAATCTTCAACAATCTTATGAGGTAGGTACTATTTTTGTTCTTCATTTATCAGTGAGGAAAACAAAAATGTAATGTGCTCAAGGGCAATTGGAAACTTCTTAGGGTTCAAATCCAGGCAGTCTGGCTATAGATTCTGCACCCTTATCCTCTCCTTTTACTGTCTCTTTGCCATCAACAGAATTGGGAGGACAGGAGAACAGAGTTCACTGGTAGCCAATGATAATGGTATAACTTAGACAAATTTAGTAGCAAGCAAAAGAAAACCCAAGTCAAAAGGATTTACATGGAATTCTTTGATTTGGAAAGTCCAGATTTAGGTCTGGCTTCAGGCATGGCTTGATCCAGGATTCAAGTTATGTCCACGGTATCCACGTCTTAGCTCTGTGTTTTGCGGATTGGCACCATTCTCAGACTGCTTACTGGTGCCAGGATTTCAGACACACTTCTTCTCTAAACCTAATCAATGGAGTATCTTTTTCCCAGAATTCCCAGCAAAACTAATCTATGCATCATTGTCTCTGATTAAAGTAAATGCCCATCTGTGACAGAGACAGACTCACTGTTTACTAACTCCAGCATCTCTTTCTTCTGTGTAAACAACTAGGCTACATTTCTCAACCTCTGTTCTAGTTACATGTGGCCATATGACAGAATTCTGGCTGATAAATTTGAATAGAAGTGAGATGATCCTGAGGCATTCTTTCTTTTCTGGCTGACAGGAATGGAGACGACCCCTAGAGTCACTTTGGAGCCATGTGTTTAAGATGGGTGGATCAACCAAATAGAAGGAGGCTGGGTCCCTGAATCATTGCATAGAGGAAAATCACCCACTGGTTAGAACCCTATTCATGTGAGCAAGAAATGAACCCCTGTTATATTAAAGCTATGGAGATTTTAGTGTTTTATTTTTGGTTTTGTTCTTTCGTTTTGTTTTATTTTGGTTTTGTTTTATAAAATAGTTTGCCAGTGTGGCTAGAGGGATGGACTATATGTTAACCAATTAGGATCCATCCCTGGAACAGGGAAAGGGCTTCTTGGATAGATCACATAGCTGAGAATGGGGAAGTGGTAGCTTCTTGGAGAAAATTCAGTTATTAGTACTAGAGGTGATGGAGATGCTGGGCCAATAACAAACGATCTGAGCAAACTGGAGCCAGGTGACCAACACCAGATCTCTTAACTAAGGATGTCACCAGGTGTCTTCTGGGACAGCTGGTCTACTATTTGTTTGAGGTCCTGCTTCAGTTCCTTAGTCATCTGGTCTTACTCAGGATCCCTATGTAAGACTTCTCAGCAAAGAACGACTGCTAAGCTCTGCAGGCAGAAAGAGAGATCAAAGATGAGCCTGGTCCTTCACAGAGCGGGTGTTCTCTTGGGGAAAGTCCAGGCATTCACATGTAAGCTAGGAATTTTGATGGAAGCTTTAGCTGGTGATTGTGTTCTTATAATCTGATTCAACCAAAGCCCTAGCCAAATATGAACTCAAGTTTTATTTAGTTTTTGTTGTGAAAATGACTGTACTCATTGATCTCTCTAAATGTTGAGGTCTACATTTCTTATCACAAGGTTGGGAATCAGATGTATGCTTTTCCTTTGTTACAACTAGAGGCGAATGTACCATTTTATTCTGCCCCCACCTTTGTTCTCTATTCTTTATATTATCTCAATGTAAATGTAATGTATCTTCCACCATTACCAGCTTCCTCTCTCCTTCTACTGCTTGAATAGGGCAGAGGATGGGACACTTGGAGCCAAGTGGCAGGAACCCAGTACCGTTGTGTCTGATTTACAAGTGATATTTATGCCCTATTCATTCCCAACAATGGCTCAAGCAATTCCCCAGGACAATAATAGAGCTGACACATCAATATGAAGTGGTTGTGACTTCATGAAGACCTTGATGGGTCAGGACCAACAATAAATCAGCTGCTTCCTAACTATTCATGTATTCGGTTCATTCATTTTTTCAATATGTATTTACTGATGACCTACTAGGTGCCAGATGCTGTTCTAGGTTCATTCTCTTCTCTCTGGTCCAAATTTTCTTTTCTTTTTAAGATTTTATTTTTAAGTAATCTCTGTACCCAGTGTGGGACTTGAACTCACAACCCTTGAGATCAAGAGTCACATGCTCCACCTACTGAGCCAGCTAGGTGCTCCAGCAAACTAACTTACTTTCTTTCTTTCTTTCTCTTTCTTTCTTTCTTTCTTTCTTTCTTTCTTTCTTTCTTTCTTTNGAGTCACATGCTCCACCTACTGAGCCAGCTAGGTGCTCCAGCAAACTAACTTACTTACTTTCTTTCTTTCTTTCTTTCTCTTTCTTTCTTTCTTTCTTTCTTTCTTTCTTTCTTTCTTTCTTTCTTTCTTTCTTTCTTTCTTTCTCTTTCTTAGATTTTATTTATTTGACAGAGAGAGAGAGAGAGGAGGGAGGGAGAAAGCCCAAGCAAGGGCAGCAGGCAGAAGGAATGGGAGAAGTGGGCTCAGCAGGGAGCTGGATGCCACTCAGTCCCAGAACCCTGGGATCATGACCTGAGCCCAAGGCAGATGCTTAACTGAGCCAACCAGGTGCCCCTCCAGCAAATTTTCTTCATGAAGGGCCAGGGAATAAATATTTCAGGCTTTGTAGATCCTAAGGCCTATTTGGCAACTATTCAACTCTGCCACTATAATACAAAAGCAGCCATAGACAACATGTAAACTGTGAGTGGGGTTTATTGTGTTTTAAATAAAACTTTATTTACCAAAGCAGACAGTGGGCTTTGGATTTGCCTTGTGGGTTCTCATTTATTCATTTATTGATCCCTATTCTAACCTAATTCTTTTTTTTTTAACCTAATTCTAATCACTCTTCACCTCCATTCCTCAGGAGATTTCATCTTCCTTTTTCTCCCAGAATTACAGAGCAGAGAAAGCCAGTAGCTAATCTGTGGATCAAGTCAATTGAGATCTGCTTCCAAAAGGTCTGTAGTCAGCAATAATCATAACAATGACAGTGCTATCAACAAGAGCTGGCAATTATATAGCACTTATTGTGCCTTCCAGCACTTGTAATCACTTTTTTAAAAATAGATTTTATTGATTTATTTGTCAGAGAGAGCACAAGCAGGCAGAGCAGCAGGCAGAGGCAGAGAGAGAAGCAGGCTCCCTGCCGAGCAAGGAGCCTGATGCGGGACTTGATCCCAGGATGCTGGGATCATGACCTGAGCTGAAGGCAGCTGCTTAACCAGCTGAGTCACCCAGGCGTCCCATCACTTTTCAAATGGTAACTCATTTTCCCTGATTAGAGAGAGATTGAACCTGATGCAGAGGAGATGTAGGAATTAGGGCACACACACACACACACACACACACACACACACACACACACTTGTTTTTGGCTATTGTTTTTAGTTTTACATATATTTGGTAAAATAAAGAATACCTAATATTCGCTGGGCTCTAGTAGGTGCCAGATGTCTGGAGAGGTGCTGTAGAATGCCTTATCCCACTCAGCCTCCCTGTAGCCTGTTGGGGGTACGATTTTTTATATAAAATGGATTTCTATATCCATTTTATAGCTGAGAAACTTGGAGCTCCAAGTGGTTCCATAACTTGTCCCATCAAGCAAGACTTGTTCCTGCCTTCAAAGCTTATGCTCTAAGCTGCTTTGCCCTAAGGACTTGCTCAGACTAGAAGAGAATTCATAAAATCCACCAGATGGGAATGTGGATTTTACTGTGATTGTATTTTACTTTTTAATGAAAAAAAAAATTCTTCTAATGGTGCAAACTTCTCCAATGGCAGAACACAAGATAGTTGTGTCCCTGGTGCTTTGGTATTATGATGACTGTCCTTTGCAAACACAGTGCCCAAGAGGCCTCATTCAATCAACAGTACAATGCAACGCGTGAAGACGTAAGTGCAGCTGCTATGCGGAGGAATGTAGTCTGTGGGCTGGGCTGGCCTTTATCAGACTGAGCCCAGTGGTGGGGTGTAGTGGTAGCAGGGTGGGGGGGTGGCAGCCTTAGGCAGAGGACACATGCTGCTCTTCCACCGTGGAATGTGGCCCCCGCCTTTGACAGCTGACAGCCACCCTGCTTGCCTGGAAGGGGTGGTCTTACCCATAGATTAGATCTTGAAAGCTGCCTCTTTTAGTGTCTTTTTGTTGTGTGACTCAAAAGACTTGCTCAGCTGGTGCAATCACTGTCAACCAAAGGAAACTGAACAGGAGCAGGATAGGCCTGCCTAGCGATGCCTGGCGCATGAAGTGGGCTCTACGGATCACGGATGGTAGATCAGAATTTGAGAGCTGAGCTTCTCCTGGATTTTTCAAAGAGAGGTTCTACTGGGTCATCCACCTGCTTTGAGGATGTACCTGGTCCTCCAGAAAACCAATTGCTTTGTGGATGCATTGCCTCTTCCTGGTGGAGCACACATTTGGTGTTCTGTGGAAGGAGACGTTTCTCTTAGTTCTCTCAACTCAAAGTTATATAAAGCCTCAAATGACTTCTTTCTGGATGCTGGAGTGAGGATTATCAGAGAAATAGTGGAAATGATAAAGAGTAGGTTTCAGAAAATCTGAGCTTTAGAGACAGTCCAGTCCCAAAACACTATGTAACCTTGGATTGTTTTTTTTTTCAGCTGTTTGGATCCTGGCACCTTTATCTGTTAAATGATGGGGTTGACAGAGACTGCTTTCAAATTCCCTTCATAAATGTAATGGCGACATATAAATGAGCTTGGAAAAATTTTTAATTGTTTTAAATATTGCTACAGAGACATCACAATGAGAGAGGAAAATAAAGTATGTCTTCTTAAACCTAGTAAGATTTGTAGATTGAGACTGGCCGTAAGTCTTGGGGTTGAAGTGGGAAGACAAGGCAGAAGTAAAGCCAGTTTCCCTCTGTAATGGGCCTATTTCTTTGTGTTTGTGACTCTTTCCTTCTCTTTAGAATATTTTAATTTTCCTTCTTGATAGGGTAGCCTGCTTTAGCAAAGGAAAATACAGGACACCCAGTTACACCCAGTTAAATTTAAATTTCAGATAAACAACAAATCATTTTTTTTGAAGATTTTATTTATTTGAGATACAGTGGGCAGGAGAGAGAGGGAGAGAGAATCTCAAGCAGACTCCCTGCTGAGCATGGAGCCCAACTCAGGTCTCAACACAAAGCTTGATCTCATGACCCCGAGATCATGACCTGAGCTGAAACCAAGAGCTGGACATGTAACCAAATGTGCCATGCAGGCACCCCCAAATCATTTTTTAGCGTAAGTATGCCCTACGTATACTTATACCAAAAAACGATTTGTTGTTTATCTGAAATTTAAATTTAACTGGGTGTAACTGGGTGTCCTGTATTTTTATTTGCTAAACCTGGGTACCCTAACAAGAGGGCAAATTATAATACTGCATAGGACATACTTCCACTAAAAAACAATTTGTTGTTTATCTGAAATTTAAATTTAACCAGGAGTCTTGTATTTTATCTGGCAACCCTACCTCTGGGGAACCGGGCCTTTCCTGTTCTGAGTTTGTGTGCTTTGGGTGACAGGATTTTCACCGGCAGATGTGCTGTGAGGGGTGACCTCACAATCCCAGAGACCACTTGGAAGAAAACACACCCTGAGAGAAGCCAATGTGGGGAGAGCAGAATTACGAGATTAAGAGGAGGGAATGAACCTTAATTATATTGGACTTTACCCATCAGGTCTTTAACAAGATCTACCCCTGGATTTTCAGTTAATTAAGCCTACAAATAATATCTTTTTCTTAAGTGGCTTTGAGTCATATTCTCTACCTTATGCAAATAAATTGTTCTTACAGACCTACTCCTGTTATTTTAAGACCTTCTTTTGCAACCTCTTCTTATGAAGAGTGGAGGACCCAATGTTTCTGGCACCTGCTGTGCCTCACTGCACATTGTTTCATTTGACATTCCCAACTGTCTCTCCAGAGAGATCCTATTCTGGCTTTGCAGATAAGGAAGTTGAGCTTGGATAGGTGAAGTAACTCTGCCCAGGGGAGCATGGCCTTTCAATGAGTTAAGCTGAGAGGCCAACCAAAGACTGTTTGACTCAAAACCTATACTTTCCCTCATATGAAACAGTGATAAAAAGAGAAAGAGACTAGGGAGCCATGGGGGAAAATCAGAGAGAAGTGCCATTCAAGGGAGTCACTTAGAAGAGGAAAGTGACATTGAATGCACCAGAGATTTCCAGTGCCAACATATCTTCCCTCTGCAGGGTCCCTCTGTGTTTTCATTTCTTGTGGTTCTTGGAGAAAGGATAGACAGAAGTGTCAGGGACAAAAACAATCGATAGAATATGGCACCTATCTGACAGAAGTAAGAGATCCTGAGAAATACAAGAGAGTCTGCTTTTTTGTATTAATTTGTTAAGTGAAACATTGATAAAATTGAAACCCAGAGATTGTTCCTCATGGGATGGACTTTATATGGGGGCTGTATAGGAGCATGTGTTATGGGTAGAAGTCTGGAGGAAAGACAATTGCCTGGTCCTTGTTCTTTACCTCTGCTTTTATCCATGACTTTTGTAGTGTAACTTTGTAGAATGCTCCCTGCTTGACCTTGAGCTCTGGCCTATGTTTTGCTGTTGCCAATAGGATGTTTGCAGATGTGATGCAAACAGAGACTTGAAATTGTCTTAAGCGCTGGGATTTGATCTCTTGATCCTTTGCCATAACTATGAGAATGTGACAGGGATGGTTTACTGGAGGATGAGGGACAAATGGAGCAGAGCTGAGTCATTCCAAGAGCCTCAGCTGAAACCAGCCTCAGCTGACAGGTAGCTGACTCCCAGATACATGAATGATCTGAGAGGAGATAGCAGAAACCCCAGACCAAATCCCATCTGAACTCAAACGTATTGGCAATAAATACCTATTTTTGTATGACACTGAGGTTTTGTGGTTATTTGCTACGTAGTGAAAACTTACAACAAGGACTCGGAATTTGACTTCTGTCACAGCCCTTAAATGCCAGGCATGTTCTCAGTGCAACTCCGACCTCCAAGGCAATTCTAGATCTTTTCTAGGATGGACTATAGTTGGCTCTAGCACACTGTAGTAACTGACAAGGGAACCAGAGAATATCTGGAATTAGTCTGGGATTTATATTCCTGGTACTGGACCAAAGCCAGACTGACCTTGAGGCTGGGGCTCCAGAAATGCACTTATTGGCAATTCCCTGCTCTATAGGATACAGGTACCTTTGAAGGTTTACTTGTTCAAGGGATCTGAAGAGAATATGGATACTAATCAGGAGTACAGTCAACACAGGAGAAGCTATGAATCTACTGCCAACTCTTAGATGTTGGAATAACCTGTTGATTAAGCAAATCCAAATTGCTCATTGTAGTAAAAGACACCACTATAGTGACAGTCTTAATATCATCAGAGACGGGGAGGTGCTACATCAAGGCAGGAGACTTACAGTGTTTTAGAGGTCTGATATATGTGTCTTTCAAAGCAGGGATCTGATGGAGAGTGGGCACCTGTTGAGATACAGTGGTTTAGAATTGATGCACAGAGTGGGGTGAGGTTCAGAAGTGAGCCTTGGAGAGTAAGCAATGGTTCGATGACCCCAGTTGAGAGTTCAGAGAAAGGGCCTACTGCTTGTTAAGTAGGCTATTGTTTGGATAGATGGATTTTCAGAAAGTTCCTGAAATGAATAACTAAGTTGTTTGGATCTTCATCTTCTGGGACTAGAAATTTCTGAAATAGTAAAGTCGTACTGTTGACAAGTATGGAAGGGCTGAGTCATGCTGCCGGAGACAGTCAGCTGTGTTGTGGTGGACACTTTCGGTCAAACTTGTGTTCCCACCATGTGGGCTGGGAAGTTACGTGACTTCTCTGAATGTCCCTGCTTCGCTGGTATAGTGAGGATTGTGATAGTTCCTTTGGGGAAGTGTTGTTGTGAAGGCTGAAGGCGATAAAGCACGGGATGTGCTAACACAATGCTAGGTTTGCAGGAAATGCTCGATAAGTGGGAACCATTTCCAGATTGCAACCACCAGAGAATCAAATGACTTTAACAACAGTTCTGAGGTGTAAGGTTTTGGTTAATCCAACTGCTGGTGTGCGAAAGGAAGAAAATGCAACTTCTCTGCCCGGAACAGATATCCTGGCATCAACAATTGGGTGAAATGGTGTGAGACACCTGGATAGACTGAAAAGGTGAGAACTAAAATGAAGTACTTGCAGCTTCATGGAAAGAGACTTTTAGTATAATAAATTGATTTTTGCAAAGCCTGACTCAGAGATCTCCTGCAGCAGAATATTTAATAATTGGTTGCTTTAACGCTTCTAGAAGGAATAGAATCCCAATGACTCATTTTGGACTTCTGATGGCCAAAACTGCAGGATAACAAATCTACATTTGTCTTAATTTGTTTCAGTAGTGAGGAGACACTGATATGGAGGATCCACACTTTTTAAAAGTGTAAAGGGGTCTTGAGACTAAAAAGTTTGAAAGGTATAGGCCTAGATCATCTAAATCAATGCTATAGGCAGAAAGGAATGAAGGAGAAATAGGGAGAAAGGCAAAGATGCAGCCAGAGGCCATGGTTCAATAGTGCCAAGGACCTTGTATTCCATTTTTTCAAAAGAGTGTGTTGGTGTGGTTATATTTGTCTGTTTTATTTTTTGTTTGTTTGTTTTAAAATTTTATTTAAGTAATCTCTATACCCAATATGGGGCTTGAACTCACAACCCTTAGATCAAGAGTTACATGCTCCTCCTACTAAGCCAGCCAGGTGCCCCTGCGCAGTCCAGTCCTTTCTTTAAACAGGAAGGAAGCTCAATGTACAAAATCCACAAAGCTGGCATTGCTTTTGTTCAAGAAAGAATGGCAGGGACCCCTCACCTTTCCACAGACACCCAAGAAGTCCTTTGAAACACAGTGTGAACACTCCTGCTTTAGGCCAGGGTCTATGGGTCTTAAGTCACATTAGTATTTTTAGTAGTCTATGGATCACCCCGGTGGAGGAAGGATTCAAGGGTGATAAAGCATGGAGATCCATTGAAAGACAAGATAGAGGTAGGGCTTGAATTAGGGAAATGAAGGCTGGCTTGAAAATGAGGTGACTGAATAAAGAAGTATTTCAGGTTAAAGATCAGTCATATTTGTTGTTGATAGAACGCTGTGGGTGAGAAAGGAGGGTAAGTCACAATGACCCCCCACATTTCTGTCTTGGATGACTTCTGGGAAGAATGATAATAACTAACCATAGGGCTTTTTTTTTTTTTAAGATTTTATTTATTTGAGAGAGAGAGTGAGAGAGAGCACGAGAGAGGTGAAGGTCAGAGGGAGAAGCAGACTCCCCATGGAGCTGGGAGCCCGATGCAGGACTTCATCCAGGGACTCTGGGATCATGACCTGAGCTGAAGGCAGTCACTTAACCAACTGAGCCACCCAGGCACCCCACCATAGGGCTTTTGAGCCTACTGTTCCCCCTGTCTTGCTTTCATTGGCCATGTGTCAGTAGGCCCCAAGACCACCCTTGGGGTGAATGATTTGTTAGATGAATTCACAGGACTTAGAAAAGCTGTTATACTCATGGTTATAGTTTATTACAGTGAAAGGAAACAGATAAAACTCAGACAAGTGAGCAAATGGCACACTTGGGGCAGATTGTAGAAGAAATGAGGCACAAATTTCCAGTTGTCCCCCTCCTGGTAGAGTCCCGTGGATGCTTTACCCTCTCAGCAACAATGCGTGACAACTTGGGTGGAGTGTTGCCAAATGGGGAAGTTCACCCAAGTGAATATTCAGAGTTTTTTGGTTTTTTTTTTTTGGTATTCAGAGTTTTTAATTGCAGGTCAGTATATAGGCATATAGTCTTAGTGTGACTGACCCTAGCTACTCAGACTCCAAACCCCAGAGTAAAAACCTGATGTTCACCAGAAATCACACTGTTAGCATAAACTGGTGCTGTGTGGCTCAAATCTTCAGGCATATAAAATCACTCTAATCAGGTAGAGCAATTCCAAGGGCTCAGGACTCATCTTCCAGATCCAGTCCTCGGGAAGGTGCAGGGTTTGAACAATGCAGGTCTCCTGAGTTAACCCTTGCCTGCACAGACCCTCAGCTCATTTTTTACCTCTTTGGGGAGGCCTTCCCTAACTAGTCCAAATTTGTCTAGTTTGAACTCTAGAGGCACCCTGGACATAATACTTTCCATAGTCCTAGCTTTAAGATCACATGTATTATCTGTTTAACAACTGTCTGTCTCACTGGACTCTTTCCCCAATGAAGAAGGGGCCATGTCTGTTTTTGATCACCATATAACTTCCTACACCAGGTAGGGGGACTGGGCCTGGTACATGTAGGGACTGAGTATACATTTTTTTGAATGAACAAATAAAGAAATGGAAACACACCTGTTATACGTTCTATGAAGGAAATAAACAGGGAGCAGTGCAAGACAATGATGTAGTGGGTAGATGATTTTAGATGAGGTAATGAAGGAAAACACCTTTAGAGAAAGAGCTCTAAAAGATGAGGAGGAAGCATACATACGAAGAGTCTGGGCAGAGTACTTGAGGAAGAGGGAAGAACCAACACAAGGATCTAGAGGCTGGGAGAAGCTGGGTCCATTCTTGGAACCAAGAGGAAAGGAGGTTCCCAGAGCATTGAGAGTGAAGAGGACAGTTGCCTAAAGTGAAGGCTGGAAAAGTCTTGTGGGCCAGGAGAGGAAGTTGGATATCCATCCCATGTACAGTGGGAAGCTACCAAAGATATCCTGAAGGGAGTCTTGGACTGATTCCAGATATCCTGGACTGATTTATGTTTTTGAATGATTTCTTTAGTTGCCATTTGAAGAGTAGATTGGAAGTCTCAAGAGGGAAAGTGGGGGCAGACCCATCAGGAGGCCATTGTGACAGTCTTGTGGGAGATGGTGATGCGGGATGAGGGGAGTAGCAGTGGCCACGGAGAGTATGGACTGATTCAAGTTGTGTTTCAGAGTCATAACTAGCCTCTTGGGGCACCTGGAGGACTCAGTTGGTTGGGTGTCTGCCTTCAGCTGGGGCCATGATCCCAGGGTCCAGGTATTGAGCCCAGTATCTGGCTCTAAGCTCAGCTGGGAGTCTTCTTCTCCCTCTCTCTCTGTTCCTCCTCCTGCTTGTGCTCTTTTTCTCTCAAATAAATAAATAAACTGTTAAAAAAAATGAAAAAAGAACTCGCCTCCTGGTGGAGGGCAGGTTTGAGGTTGAGAAAAAGGGGAGCTCTATAGCTCAGTGTGTGTCTCCTTGGAGTAAATGTGGCAGATGTCGAAGTCAGGCAAGGCCAGCTTCATGCCTTAGATCATTTTCTAACATTGCAGATCAATTGGCGGGCAGTTAAGAAAGAATTCCTAAAGAAGACAAAAGCTTCATGTTATGCTTTTTGGTTCTGCATTTCTTCCAGCATGGTACTTTTGTAATCTGTATTAGTTTGAGTTCCTCAAGAAGCAGACCTTCAGACAAGGACTCCAGAGGAAGTGGCTTATTGGGAAGTGATCACAGCATTGGTAGGGAGATAGGAAAGGAGATGGGACGGGAAGCATCCATCGTGGAGCAGGTTAGTGCTCTGGGCAAGCAAGGGTTAGTCCTGCTGGTGAGCTACTGGCCAGAGAATCCCAGCCAGGGTTTGGGATCATGCACTGCTTGCTGGATACTCCTGGAGAGTCTTGTCTCCCAGCCCTCCATCTTGCCACGTGTCCCAGGCAGAGCCCAAGTGTCATGGCCAGAGGAAACCGGCAGGCAAAGAGGTGCAGGTGTTGGCGCTTGGTGGCTGGGCCAAATTGCACCAGAATGTTAAGGTCCATGGGGTGGACAACTTTTGCTACATAGCAGAAGTGACATCAGCCATGACTGAAATACTCTATAAACTGAATGTACTGTGGCTTTCTTTGGAGAGGATTAGATAATTGCATGTGTGAGTGTAGACAATTTTAGTTTTGAGCTTTTTTTTTTTTTGAGTTAAAAAACTTAAAGTTTTTTTTTTCAGTTAAAATCTTACGGACATATTTTATGTGATTTCTAAACTTTTGTGTCCTTCACTGAGCTCCAACTCTCTTCCTGTCATTTGCTTTTTTTTTTTTTAACTTGCATGGCTCTGGGTGAACTCAAGTGGTTTCTTGGACTTGAATATTTGTTTCTTTTGCTGTATTAGTTTCCTAGGACTGTCATAACAGATCATTGTCACACATAAATCTGGCCTCTCACAGTGCTGGAAGCCAGAAATCTGAAATCCAGGTGTTGGCACACTCCCTTGGAAGAATCTGGGGGGTTCTTCCTTGCTTCTTCCAGGTCTTCCTCTGTTTGTGGCTGTGTAACTCCAATGTCTACCCTGTCTTGTGATGGCCTTTTCTTCTCCCTCTGTCTCTCCTTTCAGTGCCTCTTAGAGGGACACTTGTAGTTGGATAATCTGGGGTGATTTCATCTCCAGATCTTTAACTTAATTAAATCTGCAAGGACTGTTTAAGGAAGGTGACATTCATAGGTTCTGGGGATGAGAATGTAGACCGCCATTCAACCCACTACATACCCTATGAAGGTCTTCTTGTTAGTTTAAATCTACTGACCTTCGCATGGGCCAAAAGTTTTTGTATAAATGTAGCTAATGCATATTTTCAGGATTAGTTTGCACGAGCATTCCACAACCAGGTTAATTCTGCTAAGTTGCTGCTACTCTGCTCAGAACTATTGCTCTAAATATAGGTGAGCATTTTTCCAAACAGAAGAAGAAGCCTCTGATAAAGTAACTCAAGACTAACCTCTTGGGGCGCCTGGGTGGCTCAATGGGTTAAAGCCTCTGCTTTCGGCTCAGGTCATGATCTCAGCGTCCTGGGATCGAGGCCCACATCGGGCTCTCTGCTCAGCGGGGAGCCTGCTTCCTCCTCTCTCTCTGCCTGCCTCTCTGTGTACTTGTAATCTCTCTCTGTCAAATAAATAAGATCTTAAAAAAAAAAAAAGACTAACCTCTTGGGGGGGATGGTGTGATGGTTAATTTTATGTGTTAACTCGACTGGACTAAGAGGTGTCCCAATGGTTGTTAAAACATTAGTATTGGGTATCTCTGTGTGGGTATCTCTGGAAGAGGTAAACATTTGAATCAGTAGACTGAATAGAGATCTTCCTTACCAAGGTGGATAGGTATCATCCAATCCATTGAGGACCTGAATAGAATAGAAAGTTGCAGGAAGGGTGAGTTTGGTCTCTCCTTGAGCTGGGACATCCTTCTCACACCTGTGGACATCAGTGCTGTGGGCTCTTGGGTCTTTAGACTCAGACTAACACCATTGGCTTTCCTGGTTCTCAGGCCTTCAAGTTTGGGCTGGAAATACACAAACATCTTTCCTGGGCCTACAGCTCAAGATGTTGGGACTTCTCAGTCTCCATAATCACATGAGTCAGACTCCTCTAATAAATCTCTTTTCCTGTACCTCTCTATGTCCTATTGGTTCTGTTTCTCTGGAGAACCCTGACTTATGTACATGGTTGTCTAAGTTCTTACCCCGATATGCATTATGTCTTAGCCCTTAACTTCAGTCTATGAGATTTCAGTGTTGAGAGGTTCATAGCTTGGCAGTAATAACAAAACAATGGTAATAGGTATTGTTTTTGAGTGCTTAGAATGTTCTCGACTATAAGGAATCAAGGAAGGTTAAATATCCTCATTTTCAGATGAAGACTGAATTTGTGAGAGGCCAAAAGAGGAGATCCCTCCTATCAGGAACCTGATATGGGACACAGTCAGGTTTTGAACCCAGGGCTGTAGGACTCCAGAGCTTGGTTCTTCCCACCAGTGTATGCTGTATCTCAAGGCAATACCTCCCGCTCTGTTAGGTTGTGTCTTTCAGCAGGAGTAGCACATTGCTGGTGCCCACCCCCATCTCTGGACCGCCCTACATTGGTGGGGAGGGCTGACTTCATCTGCTCCTGCCTGCGCTGCTTCCCGAAGGGTGCTCCCCTGCACACAGAGCAGATGAGAAGTGTAGAAGTGTGGGAGCTGGGGGCAGGGGGAGGGTGAGAGATGGTGCAGGGGGGACATTAACCCCCACGCCACCAATAGATTTCAACCAGTGACTAATGAGACTTGGCATATGAATACCCTAGTTCTCTGGAGGTATAAATCTAAGGTTCATGTTCGGTGCCAGGGCTTTTAAAGCCTTCTTGTCCATACAAACACTTAGGGTTTTGTTCAAAATCTGATTCTGACTCAGTAGTTTTGAAGTGGGACCTGAGACTTAATATGTTGAATCAGATTCCAGGCAATGTCAGTGTGGTTAGTCTGCTTTCTATTAGAGCTTTTCCAAGTGTCATCCTCATGCTAGCAGCACTGGCAGGTCCTGGGAGTTTGCTAAAAATGCCAGTTCCTGGACCCCACCCCAGACCTACTGAGTCAGATCTCTGGGGGGTGGGACCCAGGGCCCAGGTATTTTCTGCTGCCCTGCAAGTTTAAGAAGTCCTGCTCCCCACTTTTTTCCATTGTCTGCAGGTGGTAAGCCCACAGTGGTAGTGACCTTGAAAAGTACTCAGCACTTCCTCACTTGCCTTCCGAATCTTACTTCCCTGATTCCCACAGAGTATTTCTCATCGCATCCTAAACGAGTGATTTGTACTTGAATCCTGGTCTCAGGGCTGCCTTCTGGAGAACTCAAACTAGGATAACATTCTATGTTGTTTGCTTCACTATTGACCTTACAGCCTGATGAAGCTCCGTGAAAGATGCGTTTAGCTGAGTAGCACAAAACTTTCATTTGCAACTCTTGGGCCACAGGCCTGATTTCAGCTCCCCCCATCCCCCGACTCCCATCCCCATTTCCTTTCAAGGCTACACTTGTTTATTTTGGTCTAATGTCATTTATATCAGAGGTGGGCACATCATGTTACCCTACTGGTGTTTTGGAACCCAGCCATGCCTAGCTGGTTATGTATTGCCCACAGCAATACTTTGGAACTACATCACAGAGATCATACAGCCTACAGAGTAAAAACTCTTTTCTCTCTTGTCCCTTCCAGAAAGTTTGCTGACCCCTGTTCTCATATCCCACTTCTTAACCCTCCTGTCACCCAACCTGAGAGAGCCATTTTCTGGGCTTTCTTCCTGAGGGCTTTGCTGGGCCTGCCAGCCTCAGGTTGGCGTAAAGGAAAGAGCACTGGACTAGGAGTCAGGAGCCTCCTGGCCCAAGTCCCGAGTTGTCACTTTCCACCTGGGGAATGATGAGACAATCACTTCCTAGAGCACAGTGTCTCCTCTGGTTAAGATGAAGGGCCACCCTGGGTGGGAGTTTGGCAAACTCGTCAAATCAAAAGAACCACCTGAGCACTTACTAAAAACAGATTTCCAGGCTCCACTCCTGACCATAGTGAGCAAGTGGGGCTAAGGTGAGGCCTAAGAATCTGCACATTTGCCAAGCAGCCTGAGAGTCTAGGAACCACTGACCTAAATCATTGCCAATGAATTTTCGGTGCTAAAGTGCCATGGGGCTCTAAATAACATTAGTGAACTGGATTTCTTCTATGGATATGCACATTTTGTGCATAAATATTTTTATTTGTGCTGTGTTGCTGGCGAAGGAGCTGATGTTATGATTGTCCCTTTGACTCTTTCAGAAGGAGCATGGGAACTTTCCTCAAGGTTACAATATTTCCTTGTAGACTGTGTTGCTTGAGAAGTTTCTTTGTTTTAAGGACTACAGTACTATTTATACCATATCCAGGGGAGGATGGATAACCAACCGAACTGTGAGAGTCCAACTACTTTCTTGTATTATCCAAATGTTTATTTTTTGCATTCAGAAAGAGAAGAGATGGGACTAGACTAGTGGTTTTCCACTGGGGGTGATTTTTACCCCCCAACATCCAGTGGGTGCAGGCCAGGGGTGCTACTGGACACAGTACAATGCATAGCACAGCACCTACAATACACTTATCCAGCCCTGAATACCCATAGCCCCGAGGCTGAGAAACCCTGGATTAGACCTGCGTGCTCCTCAACATTTTTGAGGGTGTGAGTGGACTTAGGATTTGTACTGAATGTCCAGTATTCCTACCTCCGGCACTGTTTCTTCTGTGAAGTCTTCCTAGACCTCACTGGATTCCCAGCTCCTTCCCACCTTTCTCCTGCAACAATCGATCATACCTATGGAAAGTGTTCATTTGTCTTCTCTCTTGTCTTAGTCAGGTTCTCCAGAAGCAAAGGACTCAGAGGATCTCTACAGACATATAGAAAGAGAGTTATGACGAAGGATTGGCTCGTGTGATTATGGAGGCTGAGAAGTCCCATCATCTCGGCCAGCTGGAGATCCGGGAAAGTCAGTGGTGTAGTTCTAGTCCAAAAATGGTGGAAACAAGTAAGAGACGGATTCTTACATTCCCAAGAAGAGAAGCTACTGAGGGGGGAAAAAAAATGAAGCTATAGCAGTTCATCTCATACCAAAATAAGTTTGTAGGTGTTAACATTTAAATATAAAAAGCCAGAATCATAAGTGAAAGAGAAAAATGTACATAAATAGTTAAGTGTTTCTAGAAAATGGCTTTTTAAAATTTTTTTTTTTAAAAGATTTTATT
>LNAC01000301.1:1698568-1734633 GCA_002007465.1 Ailurus styani
GAGCCCGATGCGGGCCTCGATCCCAGGACCCTGAGATCATGACCTGAGCCGAAGGCAGAGGCTTTAACCCACTGAGCCACCCAGGCGCCCTAAAATTTTTTTAAAAAGATTTTATTTATTTATTTTGACAGAGAGAGAGATCACAAGTAGGCAGAGAGGCAGGCAGAGAGAGGAGGAAGCACGCTCCCCACTGAGCAGGGAACCCGATGCGGGCCTCGATCCCAGGACTCTGAGATCATGACCTGAGCCTAAGGCAGAGGCTTTAACCCACTGAGCCACCCAGGCACCCTAGATAATGGCTTTTTAAAAAAAAGACTTATTTATTTGAGAGAGAGAGTGAGTGTGGGCACATACATGTGTGAGCACAAGGCTGTGTGCATGAGTGGGGGAAGGAGCAGAGAGAGGGACTCCTCAAGGAAACTCCCCACAGAGCGTGGAGCCTGATGTGGGGCTCCATCTCCTGAGAGCATGACCTGACCTGAAACCAAGAGTCAGGCAGATGCTTAACTGACTGAGCCACCAGGTGCCCCTAGAGAATGGATTTCTATGAATAAAAAGAGTGAAAGACATATTAATAAAACCACGGATGCTTGTCAAAAATATTAAGGGCAAAAATTGAATAACAAATATAACAAATGTTCACATCCATAATATATAAGTTACTATGACATTAATAAGAAAACACTAACACTCGGGGCGCCTGGGTGGCTCAGTGGTTTAAGCCTCTGCCTTCAGCTCAGGTCATGATCTCAGGGTCCTGGGATCGAGGCCTGCCTCGGGCTCTCTGCTCAGCAGGAAGCCTGCTTCCTCCTCTCTTTCTGCCTGCTTCTCTGCCTACTTGCGATCTCTCCCTCTGTCAAATAAATAAATAAAATCTTAAAAAAAAAAAAGAAAACAGCAACACTCTAATATGAGGTGAAGAACAGAGAATTTGCAACTATGTTATTTGATAAATGGATGTTATTTGATAGACACACAAGTTTAAGTTTATTAGCCAGTAAAAAAATATAAATAAAAACAAAGAGATATAATTTTCTGACGATAAAATTTTAGGCAAAGATTCAAAAATAATAATTATTTTAGCAAAGGTATAATACATACATAGGAACAAATGAACAGGTGTAGAAAGAATTGAAATAAAAGTAAATCCTTCAAAATATTAATTCTGTATCATCAGTGGATGAGATTATAGGTGATTTGAGTTTTCTTTTTCAATACAATGTGGAGGGGGCATTTTTGTACCAAGCAAATATTTATTACATTTATATGTAATACAAGAGTAGTTTTAAAAAGAAAGTTCTGATATCGTAGAGTCGTAGAATTACTAGAATATCATTTCTGAGAAGGACTCTTGCCATTTTTCAGATGGAAAAATGACCTAGAGAGTGAGCAGCTGCCCCAGGTGAAACAGGCATTTAGCAGCACTTCAGAGACAGCCTTAAAACAACGAAGAGACAAAGAAAAGGTGCATGTCAGGGTCTCAGTGGCCACCTGAACAGCAGCTGAAAACCCAAGTGATTCTGTAATGTGCAGTGATGTCATTTGTATGAGCGTCTTGAGAACTGGCTTATTGAATGATCTACTGGGGAATAAAAACAAGACTGTACCTCTGAGTGAAAAGCTGCATTTTAACATTGATCTAGCCTGTTATCTCAGAAAAAAAACCCCACTGACGTACTACTTTCAGTTTATTGGTGGATTTGTTTATTAGTTGCCAGGAGTCCCTTCCCCCCTCCCTTCATCCTTTCTTTCTCTAAGTCTTCCTTCCTCAAAGTCTAAGTAAAGTCATTTATCTGCCAGGCACTGTACTAGGAGCCAGGTAATCTGAAATGAGCAAATAAATAAAAATGCTCCTCCCCGCCCCCGCACACAAAGCAGTGCAAGTAAAACTATAAGAGCTATATCTCTGGGTTCTAGACTCTGCACAAGGGTGGAGTTCACCAGTCCAAACTGGTCCTCCCCCGTTCCCAAGGGCCTGTTCCCAGTACGCTCACCACAAGATGGCAGCAGAACATAAGCCATCCGGATGGGAGGTCCTGCAGTGGTCCTGTGGTCGGTGATATTGGAGTCGTCGCCTCCTGTTTTTGACTGGGGACAATGACTGGCTCTGCTATCCTGTCTTATTACCTACGTGATGACATACACCAACAGACAGAGTTAGGAGATGATGTAAAGATGGAGTAGACAAATCAATTTCCTGGCTTCATTCATTCTATCATTAGGGGGCAGAGTGTATTTGCACATACAGTGAGGTTCACAGTTAAGGATATTGCATATATGTCCATATTGCAAATGATGTTGATGATTTCATGTGTTGGGCTCGTCTCCTATTAAGTCTTATTACATGGTCATTGTTTCTGCCTTATAATGTGGCTGATTGGCTGGCACCAGAAATAGAGCCATTTTCTTCTTTTTTGCAATTATTGGCTTGAACCATATTAAATTGCTATTTTTCTTAGGTAGAAACTGAACAAATATTGGAAATATCATGTGGGTTACCTTTAGATGCACTCCCTACATTACCTTCAGTGTGCATTTTCTTTGACAGAATTTTTTTAACCGCGTGTCCATTTTGGAGGAATTGACGGTCGAAGTAAGTCACATGACATACATCTATTCCCTGGACCCCTCGCTGTACGGTGAACATACATTCGAGGCACAGACCCCCCCATGCTGTGGAGCTCCTGCTCTTCCTTCACAGTTCCTTATGTACCTTAAGAGACCACCGCTGACCCTCTGACAGCCCCCAGGTGAGGGACTGGGTTCAGTCTAGATGCGAAAAACTTTATTTTTTTCCTCCTATTTTCAAATTAAATGTCACTCGAATATGAAATTTTTGTGACTGCAAATGATTTTGCAATCCAACTTGCTCACTTTACAAAAGAGGAAATAGGTCATGACAATCCTATTTATATTCCTTCTTTGGAGGAAGGTGACAATTAATTTCACAACCTTGAACCACATTGGACCACGTGCTGCCACACCAGCATCCTCTATTCTACGCTGAAAATGGAGCAGGGGAGAAAGCTTTAAAAGAATCCTAGTCTTGGATTCTCTCTTGGAGACCTATGTTGTCCCAGGGTACAAATCTTATTCCATCATCCCCAAAGTTCCAGAGACCTTCACTTCGATGCTAAGATTATAGACTTTGTAATGTGGTACCTTCTGTAATTCCAGCCTCGGAAGAAATTGTGCGTGAGGAAAAGTTCCTTGAGTTCCTTCAGCCCCTGAAGCAGGTCAGGGGCAGTGGGCATGTCTAATTTATTAGTTTCTTTATCTCCCCCAGTGGTTGGTTCAGTGTCTTGCATCTAGAAGGTGGTTAATAAATATTTACTGAGGTGGATAGAATTTTCGTATAAGACATTTGATTTTGGACAACAGCGTCGTGCACTGAAAATTATGCCTGTAAATATGTAGTAGGATGTGAGGGAGGACTTTCCCCTTCTGAGCTCTGCTTCTCAGTTCATTCCAATAGAACTTTCTGCAATAGGGCGCCTGGGTGGCTCAGTGGATTAAAGCCTCTGTCTTCGGTTCAGGTCACGATCCCCGGGTCCTGGGATCGAGCCCCTCATCAGGCTCCCTGCTCAATGGGGAGCCTGCTTCCTCCTCTCTCTGTCTGCCTCTGTGCCTACTTGTGATTTCTCTCCCTCTTTGTCAAGTAAAAAAAAAAAAAACAAAACAAAAAACCCCAACTTTCTGCAATAATGGAAGTGTTCTCTCCTTAAGCTGTCTGATGCAGTGGCTGCTTGCCACAAATATCTATTGAGCACTTGAAATATGGCTAGTGAGATTGAGGAATTAAAACTTTAATTTTATTTTGTTAAAGTTTAAATAATCATGTGTTTAGTGGTTACATGGAGGACAGCATAGAAAATCTAGATGGTAAATTACTGAGTTGTAGTAGCTTCAAATTTCAACACTTTTCCTCTCTTACAATGACACCTCCTTCAAAGCACCTTATCATTTTGTACCCATACCATCAAATGACTGTCCAATTTCCTCCCATTCTCCCATATCCCTTAAGATTCCAAGGAAATATTCTTTCTTCTAAGTGCTTGTTTTGTTCAGTTCATCACCTGAACAACAAAAATTACAAACAAATCTGAAAACAACCAGGAACACAATGCTAATTGAAATATAAAGTTGATCCCATCAATCTCTTTTGGAAGATGTGTCCTGGGTTCTTCCAGAGGGAGCAGTGACAGGACCGTTTGGCTGCAGCTCTGAGCTCAGTGGGACTCCAAATATTGGCTCCTCTTTAAGGGCAAATGTGTAATCTGATCTTTTAAAAAATATATCTATATAGCTTCCTTTGCCAATGGAAAGGTTAGTATTGAGTCATTACATGCTGTTTCCTGGATTCAGTTCCTTGGATATGCAGTCACCTGTTTAACTCCCACCCATTCTGCAAGAGGCGACTTCATCATCACCTCCTCATAATGAGTGTCCTGGTTTCCCTCGCTAATCAGATTTCTCTAGGATGCTTTCTCTCAGCATTTGGACCTCTACTCATAGGGTTGTTATAAAGACAAATAAAATAATGCTTGGCAAGCACCCACTGAGTGCCTGCCATATAGGCTTATCACACACTAGTTGTCCCCATTCCTGCACTGGAAGCACATTATCCAGATGGAGAATATGAGCCATACTGAATTTCATCAATATTGAGCTTTGGGTGTAAGAATCCAGGCAAAATTATAGACAGATGGAAAAATTCCAAGGTCACAAATAGGCCAAGATGAGCACTATGGATGGGCTGGAATGTAAGTATAGGATAAGGCAGAGGAAGTGGTTTAGGACTGTACAGGGAAAGGGAAGAGAT
The DNA here is from genome assembly GCA_002007465.1 of Ailurus styani. Classification (NCBI taxonomy): domain Eukaryota; kingdom Metazoa; phylum Chordata; class Mammalia; order Carnivora; family Ailuridae; genus Ailurus; species Ailurus styani. The sequence continues at coordinate 1,703,391 of LNAC01000301.1, forward strand.
TGCTGTGTATTCATTGTAATTCAGGGCTGCCTAAATGGAAATTTAAAGGATATGTGCAGGACCATCTGGTTAACCCCTTTATAGTTGGGCAAGGTAATATCTTAACCATCGAGACATTTGTCCACGTTACCTTGTCCATAGACTTATTAAACTTATTAAACTTGGACATATTTGGAAGAATATTTTGTTGTACATTTCATGAACTTGTATATTTTCTCTCTTTTTATAGTATTTTCCCTTATTTTCTCACATCCTGTCTTAGCCATTCTGAAATAACCCAAACCATTTTGTATGTAGCCCTTTACATCTTTATGCTCATATTTAAATACAAACAAATGTGTATTTCAAGCTTTTTTAATATTTATTTTTACATAAGTTGGGTTGTACTGTATACACTTACTTGCAACTTGCTTTTCATATATCATAGATATGCAACCTCTGCTTGAATCGCTCATACAAAACCTGAGATGTGTTGTGCTGGGTTTGGAGTCTGTTCTTATCTCAATTTAAAACAAACCAGTTTTCTATTTTTGTAAGAATGGTAGTTAGGATACTTTGAATTACCTTCCACCACTGAATTACCCAGTGAAATCTTCAAGTGCGGAATACAACTTTTAAAAATCCTAAAATTCATTAATGAGCTGTTAAGAGGAAAGGAAATCAAAGAGATGTACAGATTTCTAATGACACTTTCATTCTGGGGACATCTGCTGAAACCCCAGTGAAGTTTAGTGTTTATTGCAATGAGAAAAAGGAGAAAAACTAGATTCCACTGAAAGCGAGAAGAATAAGAGACCCCAAATGTGGCTGCTACCCCTCAAGCCAACAGAGGCTGAGTATGTAAGAGGCAACTAAAAATAAACCTGCTAACCCCTCAGGTAGGGAACAGCAAGGAAAATGGTCTGCTTTGAAACATACTAGATGAAGAGAGAAAAACAATCAATGGATGGATTTTGATAGTAGAGTAGACACAGTGAAAAAGAGAATCGATGAATTGTAACCTAGATCTGAAGAAAGTATCCAGAATAGAGCACAAGAAAATAAAGAGATGAAAAATAGTTAAGAAAGGTTAAGAGACACAAGGATAGAGTGAAGTGGTCTAATATTTGGAGTTTCAGAAGAAGAGATAAGATATATGAGGGAGAGAAAGTGTTCAAAGAAAGAGTGATAAGTATTTTTCAGAACTCATGAAAAAGACCAATCTTCATATTTAGGAATCTAATCCATTCCAATCAAAGTGAAGGGAAAGAAATACATAGCTAGAAACATCACAGTTAAACTTCAGAATTCCCAAAGAAAGAGAGTATCTTAAAAGTTGTAGAGAAAAAGGGGCTATTTACAAAAGAATGGCAATTGAATGGGACTGACTTCTGAACAGCAAGAATGAAAGCAAGTAGAGACAGTGGGTAGAGAGAGTGGAACTTCACAAATGTATAGAGAAAATAACTGTCAACCTGGGATTCTGCAGCTCAAAATCTACTAGTCAAGGTGTAATAAAGACACTTCAAAGAAGAACAAAAAAAAAAAGAAAGTTTGCTACCAACAGGTTCTTACTACAGAGAATTCAGAAAGGATGTACTTGAATACCCTTAGGTGTTCCTAGACAGAAGGTTCATAGACAGAGGAAGGTGTGATTAGTGAAAAAGCTGTATATGTGTATATCTATATCTATATATCTAAACAAACATCAATTATATAAAACATTTACAGTGAAAAGCCAGGACAGAATTAAATAAACAGAACAACCATAATATGCAAATTAGAAATGGATGATTGAATGAAAGCATTTTAAAGCTTCGCATTTCATGGGATGAGAAAAATGTATGATTAATTTTAGACTTTAATAACTTAAATAGGCATGCTATAACCTATATGGGAATATGAAATCATAGAAATTGTGATTATAAATTCTAAATTGTTAGGAGTCCAAGGAATAAGAAAAACATTCAATCCAAAAGAAGGCAAGAAATGAGGAAAGAAACACAATAAGTGAGACAAATAGCAAGTACAAAATAAATTGGTAGAAGTAAACCCAAGTATATTTGTCATTGCAAAAAATAAACTTGCATATATTCCAGTTAAAAGACAAAGATTGTCAGCTGGATTTTTTAAAAAAAGAGGCAAATTTAAAACATCAGGATACAGAAAAACTAAAACTATAAAAAGTGATGTAGCAAGCAGATGCTAGTCATAAGAAAGCAAGCGATATTAATAACTTTAGACTTTAAGACCAAGAATGCTATGAGAAATAATGAAAGTTACTACATAATGAGAAAGGGTTCACATTATGAGAAAAATATAAAAATTATAAATATGTATTTGCCTGGCAACATACCCTCAGAATGCATAAAACCAAAATTAGCTACAAGAAAAAAATCAACAAATCCAGTACTAGGAATATCTTAGTATACTAGGGATATCTTAGTATAGTTTTCTCAGTAATGGATAGGTCAAGTAGACAAAAGTATTAATAATAATATGAATGAATTAAAAAGGGCAAACAATATACATAATCTCACCATGTTTAATAAAGTGTGAAACAAAAAAATTGTTTTGGTGGCGCCTGGGTGTCTCAGTTGGTTAATTGTCTGCCTTTGGCTCGGGTCATGATCCCAGGGTCCTGGAATTGAACCCCGTGTCAGGCTCCCTGCTCAGTGGGGAGTCTACTTTTCCCTATCCCTCTGCTGCTCCCCCTGCTCATGCTCTCTCTTTCTCAAACAAATAAATAAAATCTTAAAAAAATAAATGAGTGGGAACCAAGAATATTAATCCAATTCCAATTCTGTAATTGAATATCTATATCTGTATCTCTACCTATATCTAGATATACCTGAAGATGGACTGCCCAAGTTAAATTCTGGCTCTGCACTCAATCTTCTGTGCCTTAGTTCCCTCTTTTGTAATATGGAGATGGTAATAATTGTACTTATTACATCATGAACATGAAATGAACTAATACATTCAAAGTCCTTAGATCATGTACCGGGGCATCAATAAATATTAGTAATTATTACTGCTTTGGAGAGAGAAAAGAACTTTTGATGTCCTGCCTTTCTGTTTCACTTTAATTTACTCATGCTCATCCTTGCTTCCTTCTCTTCTGAGAGAATTAGGGAAAGATTCCTCCACCTCTTTAAGGCCCTCTCCTTCACTCAAACTCTGAATCCTTTCCTCATCTCCATAACTTCTGTGTCCTCGTTCCATAAACTGTCATGTTCTCTCTTGATTCTCCCATCTCTTTGTATCAGTAAGGTTGGGACAAGAAAACAGAATCTACTGTAGGTATTTCAAGCAGTGAGGGCTATATGATGGGGAATTAGAGGCTTCCAAAACTATGGGTATGGGCCAAGGTCAGGAAAGTCATTTCTAGCTTTCAGGGAAACAGAATATTCATGTCATTTTTTCCCCCATCTGAGGCAACTTCCCTCCTCTTTGAGAAGTGAACTCTACTGAACCTTCAGGATTTGGCTTCTTAATCCCTGTGTCTGGGAAGATTACTCTAAAATATTAGCCGTCCATAGTCTCCTAAGTTCTGGCAGAGGACACAAGACCCTGGGTCAGGGTGACAAGAAGGCAGGTTATTCACAGAAATTGCAGTTGCCAGAGCAGCATCATTTTCTTGCACTGGTTTCTTGCTCTGGTTTCCTGAGTTCAGTTTCCATACAGTGATGTCCTGAGGGCCTGGTGACCTCTGTACGGGCGTGGGTTGGATCACAGGAGAGAAACCCAGAGCTTAGAGAATATGAATCTTTTATCGTGGGTTACAAGAAAATTTGCCCCAAATTTACCCCAAAGAAAGACATCATCTTTATTATACTAGACAGTAAAACAAAACAAAACAACAACAACAAAAAAACTTTCCCTTTTCTCTGAAGGGAATACTGTACCTTCCAAGGCTGTTTGCTATGCAAACATCCTTGAAGAGACAGTGTGAGCAAAACGGCAGTTAGTGCTTCTGCTTGCAAGATATGCAGAGATTTGGGAGACCCATGAAGAATTGTCTCATACCACTTATTATGACTAAGTGCAATTGCTTGTTCATTTGACATCTTCTCTAACTGCACTGGAAGTTTCTTTTGGGCAGCGTATATTCTCTTTCCATTCACTTATCCCTAAGATGGTGATTGGTGCATAGTAAATGTGAAGTAAATGTTTGTGGAATGAATGAATGAATGAGTGAATGAATGAGTGAATGAATGAGTGAATGAATGAATGAACAACCTCTGTTTTAGTTGTGATAGAAAGTTAGGATGGATGCTCCATGTCCAAGGTTAGAGCGGTACCTGGGAAGGAGTGCTGGGGGTTGTCCTACGGGGACACGGATGCCCTGGATCATGCTTGGACAAGTACTTGGGAGTGTGACTGCAGCTGTAGGAAGATGAATGGAATTATGAGATATCCCAACATCCTTCTCCTTTCCCCTCTTCCGGAGCGTGCAACCTGGATGTATGGAGTCTCAGAATAATTGGTGTGATATTTGCTTGAATCTTAATTCTCTCTCTAGGCTGGTAACTGGCAGATATTTCTGGTACAGGAAGAACCTTTAAATACCCATCAAAGAATTTTGATAAAGCAATAATATCCATCAGAATGAATGCTCCGTGATAGATAATATTATTGATTGAATCAAATAATTAAATTTATGGAACACTCACTATAAGCCCAGGAGTGGGGCTAAGCACTTAATGTACTTCATTAATCTGCACACGGATCCTATGAGGTAGGTACTAGAACAGCCCCATTTTGCTGACAAGGAAACTGAGGCCTAGAGAAAGTCGGACTTGTCCACTATGATGCTTTAACCAAGTGCCAGGCTGGAGTTCAGACCCAGGCAGTGACTCTAAACAAAGCATGCTTCTGCCCATAAAATGTCAGTGTTGGAGGGTTATCATTCACTGAGAAGGAAAGTGGTAGACTATTAACCTATGTTATGCATTTTTGGTGGATCCTTATCTGATTTTATGATCTGAAAATTTGTAGCTTGACAAGTATTGTGTGCTTGAATGAAATCAAATTGCTGATCTTGAACCCTTTTTGCCCTACAGAAATGTCAATCTCATATAGTTCAACCTCAAACATGTGCCATAAACATGATCTCAGGAAATGTTATTTTTAAAAGGCAGTTTCAGAAACTTTAAATATCCCGAGTACAGTGTGTGCTTTGGGTCCCCAAACCAGAACTGGTACAAGAGTTTTACTACTTACCTAGTCCCTGAGGTCACCCAGGGGACCTTTTCATGGAAAATGGGGACCAAGGAGAGGATGTTTCTTATCTGAGACCCATGTGACCAAAAGCACAGCAGAAAAGAGCAGAAATCTAAACTATAGCTGGGACCGAAGGCGCCGACCTAGCGAGCATCCTATCCACTGAGAGGTCTTCCGGGGGGATTACAAATATTAAGTTTTATATTGTCAGAATGAATTCCTGCCTGGCAATCTGAGGGGACAATTTTGCTGTTTTCAGCAATGACAAATCACCATAGTATTCAATAAGTATAGTCATGACTGAGTTCGAGGACATAACCAGCATTGTTGCTCCAAGTTAATATTTGAGGCTAAATATTCATTTACATCATTAGTGTTATGAAATGCAGCCAGAAAATATTCAGTAGCTCAGTCTGTTAGCCAACTCTGTCTGAAAGGAATCACAGCCCATCAAGGACTGAACGGAAGGCTGAACTTTTGTTTGATTGGCATTGGTTCCATTCATGCCAGCAGACACACAATTCCCTGTTGTCCATGTGATCCGCGCTTCACCTTGCCCGTGGAGCAAGAGTGGTTTGATGTGACCTCTTTGAAGACTCAATGCGGCGTCTCACCCCCTTGTTAGATGAGGCTGGCAAGCCTAGATGTTACTAGAATGGTTACTGGGGCCACCCTCATTTCTCTGCATTCTATCACATAGTTAGCAGGTCACACATACTAATGATAATTTAATAAGCATATCATTCCAACGGCAGATGACAATGTTTGATTTTGTCGTGGAGGTCATAGATCTGAAAGTCAAGAGGTTTCTGTGTCATTGTGTCAGGAGTTTTCAGAGAATTCAACAAATAAAATTGAGCAATTTTCTTATTTAGTTTTCTTTCATTCGGAACATCATTTGTGGTGAAGTACGGCTGATCAAATACATGACTCTTCTTCCGATGGACAAAGTACAATTTTATAAGTTTATCGTGTCAAAGGTTTTAAATGCAGAGTATAGAAAAGAAAGTCAAATCCTCACCATTCAGTGACAACCACAATTAGTATTTGTATACATATCTCTAATCCAGGCACCTAAATGAATCCATTGATGAAACAAATTACATTGTAGGACACATACTTTGGGTATCAGCGGTTTTTTTTCCTACTTCATATGTTGTAAACGTTTTCTTATCTTGATGAATATTCTTTTTTTTTTAAAGATTTTATTTATTCATTTGACACAGAGAGAGATTACAAGTAGGCAGAGAGGCAGGCAGAGAGAGAGGAGAGAGGAGGAAGCAGGCTCCCCGCCGAGCAGAGAGCCCGATGTGGGCCTCGATCCCAGGACCCTGGGATCATGACCTGAGCCGAAGGCAGCGGCTTTAACCCACTGAGCCACCCAGGCGCCCNACTGAGCCACCCAGGTGCACTTGATGAATATTCTTTTCTTCCCTGTGTTTTGTGACTGTTTGGTATCCCATGATGCAGATGGCTGTGTACATGGATGGGACTTTTCATACATAGGATGTAGAGGAAAAGCATTAGGGTTGGAATGCAGAGCTCTAAACCTTAGGTCTTTGAGGGTCTCAGTTTCCTCAACTGTAAAATGGGAATACTAACATTGGCTGGTTGCCTTGTTGGCATGAAAGTTAAGGGAGTTTTCATGAAGCATGAGACAGCATATGCTAGTAAGGGATTCTTGTTTTGCTTTTGTCACTTTTTAGAAAGATTTTATTTATTTATTTGACAGAGAGAGAGAGAGAGAGAGAGAGAGAGAATGAGCACACAAGCAGTAGGGGAGCAGGAAGGGAAGAGGGAGAGGCAGGTTCCCCCCGACACAGGGCTGGACTCCAGGACCCCGGGATCATGACCTGAGCCAAAGGCAGAGACTTAACCAACTGAGCCACGCAGACACCCCAAGGGATTCTTGTTGAAAGGTGTCTTCATGGGACACATGGGCAGGTCACAATACCAGAATCAGCCTTAATCATTTGGTCTTGAAAATAGAAAAACAAACCCACCAAACATCACCCCCCAAGTTATGTCAAAACTTTAACTGCCCCATGTCTCATTATGCAGTTTTAAAGTTTTGGTTAAAATAAACTTTTTAAAGAACCAGGATGCTCTTGTAGGGATCTGTCATCTCTTCAACAAAGAACAAACTCAGAGGGACGAACTCAAGCTCCCGTGTCTGCATAGGACACTGTCTAGTCCTGTGTAAACTATGCCACTGATAGGCTTTGATATTGAGTGGGGATTCAGGGGCGTCTCTGAGGTTCCAGGAATTAATATGTTTTGACGAATGCTAGCTTTTAAGAGTTCCCAGGTTCAAATTCTCTTACCAAAAATGTAGTGAGAGGTACTTGCCTTTCATACCACCAGAATCATGACCTGAGAGAAAACCCGGGGCCCTCAGTATTTCCAGTTCCAAAAGCAACCCTTTGCTTTCTTTGGACAACAGAAAACCCCATTTAGATAAAATGCTCCCTGGGGTAAGCAGCCCTTGACCGAGCCCTTACTGCTGCAGACCTTCCAGAGGATTATCTCACATGGATTATCTGACAAGAGGGTAGGGCTGGCAAGAAATGTTTCTCTCCTTCTTACAATGTGCAAAATTTTAGGTCTTGCATTGATCACAACCCAGGGTGAGGCAGGGTTTACTAAAAAAGAAAAAAAAAGTTAAAAAAAAAAAAAGATAAAGGGGAAAAAAGCCCACAATTTAAACCCTTCCCATTGCTGCCCAGGCTAAAAGCTAGTGCACCATTTTAACGTTAGCAAGAAACTTTCCTGGAGGGAAGAGACACACATTAATTTTTGTTGCAGAGAAAGACAGTTTTAGGAACAGGTTACAAATCCTTCAACTTGGAGGAGATGAACTTGCTGGATTCGGCCTCATTGTTACAGTGATTCTCGCCCCCCCCTTTTTCTTTTTGAAATAAAAAACTCCCCCCTGGAATTGTCAGGCAATGTGGGAAAATATTGTGACAAACATGGCTGTTTACATTTGTGGCGGGGGTGACTGTTTTGTTTGCAACTAGCTGCCTCTGCCCCTCCTTTTCATGGTTGGCGGTTCCCGACAGCTCAGATTCCTCCGCTGACATCTGTTATAATGAGAGCTCTGACGGGAATAGATTTGCAAAATGATGGGCTCACAATGGGACGGGAGCTGTTCCCCAAACTTTCCTTGAGATAAGCAGATGGGATCTGAAAATAGAGCATTTGAACCGATTAGGTCGAGGTGAACGCATTTATTCAGCGCACACTGAAGCTCTATTCTGCATCTACCCCTACCCTACCCCAACTTCTCTCCCTACCCCCTTCACCCCTCGCCTCCCCCGGTTGAGAAACAGGAGGGTTTCCGATGGCTTCCTTTTTTCATTTGCCTCCCGAACACTTGCCTGGAGACAGGCCCCTTCCAGTTCCTACAGCAGGAGCATGCTGGGTACTTACCTTGTGCCAACCGTCTGAACAACAGAGAAAATCACCCCTCCTGCCTCATAAAGAGAAGCGGGGACAACACATGGGGCTTTCCCACTCGTCACAAATGATGGCTGTTTGTGCTAGTTAACCTCTTCCGAGCCCGGGTCAGCTCCTGCTGGGAGGCTGGGGCAAGCTGGAGAGAGTGAAAGCCTGGCAGACCCCGGAGTCGCCAGCACGCCTCGGCCCCCCAACACACGCCCCTGCCTTTCCAGAATACCAAACGAGCACGCGGCCCACTCTTCATAAGTCAGCCCGGCCCCATGTGCTGGTGACAGTTCGGATTCCAGAGGAGGATGTCCTCCAGCAAAACTCCACAAGCACTTCCTGATGCCTTTGATCTCCCAGCACCGGGCACCTTCCCTTCTCAGAGGAACCTCTGTGGGAGGGGTTAGGTGAAACGTTCCCATGCCAGCTTGTGTTATTTTCAGCATCTCAACAAGTGCTGCTGGTATAAAGAGAAGACGTCCTGTACTTCTTAAACCTACAGCAAGTCAGTAACACGCATTTAATAACTCGGGCCCCAAAGCGTATTGATCGTAGCCAAACTACGACAGGATGATTGTAAGGCATTCAATCCTAAGATGGGTTCTCTGGGTCTCTGGGGAGAATTCTTACAGTGTCAGAGGGGGAACGCTATCTAATAAAGTAGGAGAGAGGAGGGCGACTGCAGAGGGAAATTTGGGAGATAGCTTTTCAGGGGGCAGCAAAAGCAGAAGATTGGTCTTGCTGCCTCATTGGCATGACACGCATCAGAAGAAAAATCAGATTTCTGCAAATCACAGGCTGACATGATAGGTGGGAATGCATCTGTGAGAGCCACCAGCATTCTGAAGAGCAGAACTCATACCCTCCAGTTCTCCGGAGAAATGCAGCAGTCCGTAGAGCTCCCTCTCTCAAATCCCCCTAGCCCTGACTATCTCCTGCTACCAGCCCAGTCCCGTGGTTTACTGTGCTACCTCAGCACAAGACTCTTTATGTGGTCATACTGTTCCAGTTGGGGCGATTACCTGGCAGCGAATACCCTGAGGATGGAGAATGAGCTGAGACACAGCTGAAATAGTCCGTTAACCCTGACGGCCACTGGTGGTGAGGGGCTCCGACCTGAGCCACCACAGCACTTTTATGAATAGATCAATGACACTAACATTTCAGGGGTTACATCCTGAAGGAATCTGCCTGAGAGTTACATCCTTGTTTCTCCACAAGAAATCGTAAGGGATCCACTAGAGCTTAATGTTTGTGGCCGTTAACAGTGGTAAAGAGAAGAGTGACATAAGTAAACAAAGAGGTGGAGATCTTGGGCTACTTGCATTGGGATTATTTGAGACTGGCTTCTTGTAGGGGGCAGGGATCACCTCTCTTCTGAGGTTGTGTCCTTCATGGAAGCTCTCAGGTACTTGGAGGAGAGGAGTTTATTGGTCCTCATAAGATCATGGGACAAAATACTAAATTCAGTTGGAATCGGTGATTTTTTTCAAGGGTACAAGCTCATAGTCCTTTGGAAACCTTACTTGGTAGAAAGAATATTGAGTATGGGGTCCAGAAAATTTGAACTTTGGCTTTACACTTACTGGCTGTGTGTAACTTTGAATACACTTCTTAACTTCTCTGAGTCTTGGTGCTGCAGAATGAATGTCGTGTCTGTCTAGAATTCATATCCTGAAGACCTAAACTCTGATGTGGTAGTATTTAAAGGTGAGGTATTTGGGAAGTGATTAGGTCAGGAGGGTGAAGCCCTCATCAATGGGATTAGTGTCCTTATAAAAAGAGACATGAGAGAGATGGTCCCACCCTACACCAGGTGAGGATACAGCAAGAAGGTGGTTATTATGAGCCGGAGTAGCTTAAATATGTTTTAAAGAATCCCAAGTACGTTTTATTCTGACTGAGGAGTGTGTTATTTCTTCTCAAAGGTAGTTTCATAATTTGTTATAAGATTATTATTATGGTTTCTCTGTCACTTTTTGTTGAGGACCAAAAGGTATAAAATCGGAAGTTCTACACGGCGGAAGGATGCAGCACACTACAGGCGTTGGTTTCTCGAAACCAGCACCTTTGGTTAGGAGAGTCATCTCAGGAGAGACTGCCACCACAGCTCCAGTTCTGCCTCTTATTGGCTGTGTCACAGGGAGAATTCTGTAACTACTTCAGTTGTCCTCATTTGGTAACCATATGGTAACCAATGTGGTAACCATAATCAAACTTACCTGTCGGGGTTGTTATGAAGACAAACTGAATATATACAAAGTGTGTAGACCAGTGCCATGTATCACCACCGGCCCACTCCACCACCATCACCATCACACTGATGAACAGCTCTACAGCCAAATCTCAGCATGCATTAAGAAGAATTTCTAGAAAAGCTCAGTTGCTGGCTCAAAGAGCATATGCCAAGAAGCAGTTCTTCTTTAAGACTCAGGAACTCCATGTAGTAGACCTCTTAGTTCATTTAGCAGCTGGGCCAGGTGTGTTTTGTGATTGGCATCCCTTGGACTCAGGAGAAAGCAACCCTGACTGGAACCAGATTTGAATATTGTGGTGGCTGAGCTTCCCTTGTCACGGTAGCATCATAGGTGTCCTTGACAATGTTTCCTGAAAGTGTCCTGTGACTATGTTGGCGCTTATGTTTACCCACATGCTATCTGTTGATGGATCTGGGAACAGGACTTCTGATCAGTCATTTGTCAGGAGACACCCTGTCAGGGAATGGCCTGTGCCATTGTGACAGATACATGTATTTAGTGAATCACACCTTTCAAATAAATCAAAGTTGATTCGGTCCAGCCTCACTGTGTCACTGGGCTGACAGTCATTCGGATAAGTGGCAGGGTTGATGGCTGCCTGGCTTTGCTGGGTTTGTTCACCTGGTGGCATTTTAAAACTATTTTTTTTAAGATTTTATTTATTTATTTGACACAGAGAGAGATCAGATCACAAGTAGGCAGAGAGAGCGGGGGAAGCAGGCCCCCCGCCGAGCAGGGATCCCTATGTGGGCCTCGATCCCAGGGCCCTGAGATCATGACCTGAGCCGAAGGCAGAGGCTTTAACCCACTGAGCCACCCAGGTGCCCCCCGGTGGCATTTTAATGGGAGACTTGCCCACGGTTCACTGTTACTCGGTGTGATTGGGGCAGGATGGATTGGAGGCCAGGAAAGCATATCTCCCTGATTTTGGAACAGAAAGGGCACATTTGGAAAGCACGACCACACATGTCTCTCTTGCCCCACTCTGTGCCTGGGGAAGCATGGCTGGACACGACGGGGCCCTCTTCTTGCCAATGATTTGATTCCTTTCTACACACCTAACCTCTCCTCCCTGGCAAAAGGAAGGGACTGGGCTGGCGGAAGAGATGCAAGTCACTGGGTTTGTCTCCTCTTTCACCTTTCTTTGTAGGTGAGTTAAAGGCCAGAGAACAAACAGGTGATAAAAGAACAAAAAGTCCTTGAAAAAGGATAGGGAGCATGGGCTGCAAAGAGAAGCTAAAAGACAAGGTCAGGTTCTGTTACTCTAAACCTGCTTACGCTGAACAGAAAGACAGAATAATTGAATTAAATTGGCAGAAGAAAGATGTTTTGAGGAGCAGGGCTTGGATAAGAGCTATGTTTTCCCAAAGTTTACAGCATGTGCTGTGTCCCCCCCGCCGAGAGGTGCCTGTCCAGTGAGTGAGTGAAGGAATGAATGAATGATAGTGACAATAAGGTCTCATAGGCCTGGATTTTGATCTTCAATTCGTCACTTATTATCCCCGTGGCCTCAGGAAATTCCCTTACACATTCTGAATCTGTTTTCTTACCTTTAAAATAAGACTCATAATACTTTGTTGCAGGATTATGGAGACGACTAAGATAATACATGTAGGTACTCAGAGCATAGAGTTTATTATTAAGCAATTATTGTTTTCCATTAATATCACTTAAAACAGGAATTGTCAAACTTTTGGAATATGGGCACCTCTTTGTAATTTGAAAGTAATTGGCAGATGCCCCCTGTTTTAAGATAAGCATCACTGATGGAGATTATACATCCTGGCTGAAATCAGTAACACTTTAGTTAATTAATTAATGAGTTTAGAGAGGAAGGGAGAGGAGTAGAGGGAAGGGGAGAGAGAGAATCTTAAGCAGGCTCCAACCCTAGTGCAGAGCCTGATGTGGGGCTCCATCTCACAACCCTGAGATTATGACCTGAGCTGAAGTTGTGTTGGACCCTTAACCGACTGAGTCACCCAGGAGCCCCAAATCAGTAACATTTCTAAGTGGATTTCTCTCTGATTAATCACAACTCATCTACATACATAGAAGTCAGATGAAAATGATGAGCCATTTATTCTCTCTGCATACAAGGCATGGTATTCATATATACTATCATGGGTTCTTGCAGCAGCCCCACTGACTTCCAGGAGCCTGGGAGCCACCAGTGGAAAAGACTGAACTCTAACTATGAGTGGGCCATCTTTAGAAGAGAGGATGAATTTATCTTAGTATTGATAGTAAGTCACATTGGATGGAGGAGATGATCTTGCCACAAAAAGTTGGTCCTTCAGACTAACATCTTTCAAAGTTGGGATTATTTTCCTCTCTGAGGGGGATAGCTTTGTGCTCATCTGGCCACAGGAATCTGCTAGATACCATCTCTTTTCATAATCTTTGTAACAGTGGGACTGGTTTCCAAGCTGACCTGCTGAGGATGGAAGAGTAGTCTTTGTGGATGTTTTGTATTTCTGTGTGTTTTATAATTAAAACCATTGTGAACTCGTATCTGAGCAGAGCCTGAGACGAGGGCTTGTTTGCAGGCAGTTTATTTTAGGAAATGATTTCAAGGTATGTGTGGGGTGCTTGCTAGACAGAGTGAAACTGGGAAGTGTGGAAAGCCTGTTGAAGGGTGTATTATTAACTGGTTACTGCTGAGTGCAACTGGAAAGCCATTGGGGGCCTTTTAAGAGCTATGTAGAATGTACCTCAAAATCGTTCCCTGAGACATGTAAGAGTGGGGCATTTTTTCCACCAGCTCCCATCTTCTGATGGTCAAGGGTTATCCCATAGTATGTTAACCCTCTTTTCTCCTAGGGTTGCACACATGTCAAGATGTCTGGATGGTGCTGTGATGAAGGGATGGGGATATGGCTGAGGTACAAGATTGCCGGGTAATTCCCAGGCACAGCTGGTGCCACAGCAAGGGCTGGGTCAGAAAAGTGAGCCAAGAAAGTGGGAAGTGGGACATAGGAGGTGCCCAAACAGTGAGACAAAGCACAAGGAAGGAGTGACTGATTCCTTCTGTAGTCCCAGGGAAGGCTTTATAGAGAAGGCACTAAATAATTAAGCCGAGGTCTTGAAGGATGAAGAGGAGCCCACTAGGTAGTGAAAAGGATGAAGGGCTTTCAGTCAAGACAGAGAGAGACAAAAGAGCATGTGTGGTGTGGACCTTCCCTTGAAGTCTGCACGTTTCTGCTCTTTCTCTCAAGACTTCCTGGCTCAGTCTACTATTTCAGATAGGTTTTTTATTTGTTTCACTTTGATCATAAAAAGTAGAGAGTTATTCTGGGCAGATGTTTACTGTAAGGTGATACTAGAAATCAGGGATTACAGGGGAACCTGCGTGGCTGATTTGGTGACTCAGTCGGTCATGACTTCGGCTCAGGTCATGATCTCGGGGTCCTGGGATCAGGCCCCGTGTCGGGCTCCGCACTGAACCAGGAGTCTGCTTCTCTCCTTCTCCCTCTGCCTCTCCCCCTGCTTGTGCTCTCTCTCTCTCAAATAAATGAAATCTTAAACACAAACAAACAAACAAACAAACAAAAAACAGGGATTACACATAGGGGGGATTTTTCGTTGGCGAGAAATGAATTCAACCCTCGGTGACTGAGGTCTACGTGTGTCCCCTGCATTCTGGGACTGCTTGTGTTCTGGAGTTGTGGGTAGTTTGTGCTTCTTTCTAAGGTGATGCTGGCAGGGCACGTCGGGGTTTTCCACTCTTCTGTGATCCCTATCCTAGAATCCCTATAACATGGGTTAATTATCTTCGTGGCTCACACTCTACATTAGTTAAACAGAGCTTGTCAGTTGTCACTTTGAGGAATATCTGGGCCACTTCAGCAGTTTCCTTACCCCTTCTTACTTCCAGGCAGTACTCTGTGGAGTCCATCTCCTGCTACCAGGAGACAGTGTCCTTTGCCTTTCCCACTCCTCTTCCCATACATTGGTGCTCCGAATGGGATCTCATAACTACCACTTCTGTCTCAGTGTGAGTTCCTCAAATCCATGGTCTTGTCACACTCATTTCTCATGGCTAGATCACAGCATCTCCTTGACTTCAGTCATCAGTGAGCAGATGTGTGTGTGGGATATGTGAGTGTGTGAGTGTGTGTGTGTGTGTGTGTGTGTATCAGGTGTTGGTTGAAGGGTGGGAGGGTTTCTTGGGATGTTGGAAATCACACAGCTAGGTAGCTGCTTATTCCATTAAAGCATAAGGCTTGCGCATGTATGGACCTTATATTTATTGTGGGTTTATTCCAGTCCAGGCTTGTGCCCATCTCCAAAAATGTGACTGCATCGATTCTATGAGAAACTCATCATGCCTATTTTGTGGAGGAGGAAGCAGACTCATAGGGTTGAGTAGTTTGCCTAACATCACATAATTTCTAAGTGGCTCAACTAGGCTCCCTTCCAAGCATTAAAAACATAACTGTTGGGGGGGAAAATAAAGGACAACTATTGAAATAAATTAAATTGCCATCTGCTTAGGACATGTTACTAAGTACCTAGTACTTTGATACTTGGGAAACAGTGGTGAGGGGTCGACTTTATATAATAAACTTTTAAATAAATAAAGTTAATAAATAACTTTGTATAAACGTTTAAACTAGTCAAAGAAGATTCTATTGTTTGCCACCAAGAACCCTGACTGGTTCAGCATTAGACTGTGGCAAGTCTATGAGCCAGTATATGGCTTGGGGTTCAAAGTAACTTCTGTGTATTGTTCCCGATTCACAATTTCTTTAACTCTTATATCCTGACAGAAGTGCTTTAATTTCTGCTGGGTTTTCAATGACATTAAAGTATTTCTATTGCCCTTTGAATATTGCTCACAAATTTTTTTTTTTGCCTTCTGATTCATGATTATAAATAAGAAAAATCTAAAGGAAAAAATATGGAAGTATTACCCACAAATGTCATTAATTTGTGTGCCCTTTCAGAAGAAGTTATTTAAAATTATTTGCAATAAATTTTCTTTCAAATCTTAAAAAAATGTCATCTATGACCCTTTATTCTTTCCTCTAAGCAGGGCCTTTGCTAAAGGTTGTCTTTAAATGCTAAATGCCGGAGATGAGAGGCTGATAATAGAGAAATAGAGGAAGCATATAGTTCAGTTTGAGAGAATAGATATTCCCACTAAAAAAATCACTAATTCAAAGCTCAAGGTAATACATTTTCCACAAGCCAACCTCTCTTGTGTTACTGGGCTCTCCTGTGCTGCTGGGCTGTCTTTTTATTTTATTTTATTTTATTTTTTAAGGATTTTACTTTGAGAGAGAGAGAGAGAGAGAGCATGAGCAGGGGGAGGGTCAGAGAGCGGGAGAAGCAGACTCCCCGCTGAGCAGGGAGCCCCACATGTGGCTTAGCCCAGGACCCTGGGATCATGACCTGAGCCAAACTCAGACCTTTAAATGAATGAGTCACCCAGGAGCCCCCCGTAGGTCTCTTTTAATAAGAAAAAAATCAGAAAAGAAGTTTTTGTTCATCTGACTGTCTAACCACTCACCTGAAATGGTCTATTTAATTTGTGAGTCCTCCACCACGTGGATCATGTCACTGCCAAAATCTCATGGGTGAGCCATCCGGGCTGCAGGCTACAAGCTTCCCAATCCATAGCTTTGTTGGTGTGAGGATGCTGACTTGCAGTGAAGGCAGGGCAATGTGGGCATGCAACTCCACAGTTAATTAATTCTACTGGTTTGACCAGAGCCAGCAGAAGAAGCTACTTGCCCGTCTCACCCAGAAAGTTCTTAAGCAGACAGCTTTGGATGTATGTATAACACAAAAATGTACAAAAGAGAAAAATGTTTCGGGTCTGTCTTACTGTGTCACTGGACTGTTTTGCCCCAACTTCTTCCTTCTGTGATTGTGTTAACACTGGGTAGGAAAAGACTGAAGGGCAGCCACGTCTGACTGCTGTCCTGGTCTTCCGTGGGGCTCCCCTGCGTAGCCCCGTGGTTTCTGGTGGGTTCTCTTGCAAAGGGATGTTTCAGATGGTACGGGTCTGTGGTCAGAGCTAGGTGAGAACTTGTGCTTCCGACGAAATCGGGTAGGTAAAAGTTGGTGTTTAACTGATAAGTAGAATACTCACCGCTTTTGTCATCCGTTTACCCTTCTATAGCAGAGCCCTGTTTCTCTTCAGCCATTTAATCTATTTATCAAAATGCTACTTGAACTTGAACATATATTAGGTTGTCTATTTGGCTTTCCATTGGGCTTACCTCCTAAATTCTTTGTAAGTGGAATTTTTGTGTTAGTCCTTTTTTGAGAAAATACCAATTGGTAAAACAAATGGACAAATTTCCATCTCTTTCACTTTCGATTTATTTTTAAATGTCAACATAAAAACATCAAGTGCTAGTGGCTTCTTTGAAGGGTTATCTGTCTGCAGGTTGGTTACATTATGTCCTTTAATTATCATAACATTTTAAATATCTCATCATCTTAGGAATTTCTTATGTTTGCAGGTCCTCTATTTGTTGCAGTATTTTTTTAAAGTTTTCTCAAATCTTGTTAAGAACAAGTTTCCAAAGACTAATTATCTTTATAACAAAGTGAAAAGCTTAATGTGACATCCATACCTATTCTCATACACCTTTTTTACCCATGATGTTTGTCAGAGCACGAATAAAAGTATCATTCAGCCTTCCTCTAAGTGGAATTGTCGGTGAGTTAAAAATCCAGAAAGCATCCCTACTGCCCCTATAAACTGGAAATTAATAGCGCTTCTTTCTTTTAAAAACTAGATTATCATTCCATTTTGCATAAAACATTATGTATGATAGCTTGCTTTCCTGTTCCAAGGAAACATTTCTTTCTATTAAACACGGTTTGCATCTACAACTTAGCATATCATTAGAAAGCAGGCAGTTTGAAAACATAATATTTGTATTTCACACTTTTTTTTTTTTTTGGAAACACCCTTTCTGTAGCAGTTAAAGGCCTTGATTTGCACTTCACTGATGAGGGACCAGTGCACTGAGGGATTTAGCTTTTCAAGCTCAGATTCAACTCCAATGTTCTGGAATGGAATACAAAGTACAGCTCTGCATTCATTATCACTTAATTATACAACTAGTTGGGTTTTCAAAGGAGTTTTCCTCCCCAAAGCGAAATCTGTGCCAGGTACTTTTGTTTCCCTAGAATGACATTTTATATTAAAAAAAAAAATGAAGTCTTCTTCCTGTTCCAAACTGAGGAATATTCTTATGTCCCTTCTTTTCCTAACGATCTACTGGAGAGCACAGGCCGCTCTTTTTTTTTTTTTTTTTTTAAGATTTTATTTATTTTATTTCACAGAGGGAGAGAGATCACAAGGAGGCAGAGAGGCAGGCAGAGAGAGAGAGGGGGAAGCAGGCTCCCCACCCAAGCAGGGAGCCCGATGCGGGCCTCGATCCCAGGACCCTGAGATCATGACCTGAGCCGAAAGCAGAGGCTTTAACCCACTGAGCCACCCAGGCGCCCACACAGGCCGCTCTTTATTATTTTCTTTTTCAATAAGCTGTTCTTACATGGAAAACAGTGATGATAGCTTTTGTCTTTCGAATGATTAGCCAAAGGGGAAAATAATCCAACTCAGTTTGTGTTTCTCTGATTTTATATTTAGTGCAAGTTTAAGAGTCACTAACACAAAAACTGAGAACAATGAATCTTCACACTCTGTAGACGAGGGTGTCTCCACCTCAGCACTACTGATATGTGAGGCTGGACAGCTCGGCTCATTGTCGTGTGGGGCTGTGTTGAGCGTTGTGGAAGTTCAGCGGCCTCCCTGGCCTCCACCCACAAGGCGCCTGGAGCATGCCCCCCCCACCACCATTTGTGACAACCATCAAGGTCTCCAGACATTGTCAGATGTATCCTGGAGGAAAAAACGGGTCCTTGATTGAGAACCACTGGTCTGGAACTAGGAGGGACTAAAATCATAATTATTTATGTGCTATGGTTTTGAAGTCTTTCTCTGCAGGGGTATTTGAGAATAGTTTTTCAAAATCGGCTCTTCATCTTCTGGCAGGCTGTTTGGATTTAGAGGGGTTATGCTATTTCCATTGGACAGCTTGAGTCGAATTGGGACAGCATCTCCCAGCTTCTGTCCTTGCTTCCCCCCAACTCCTCACCCCTGCTTCTACTTATTTTCCACACAGCAGCTAAAGCCATCCTTTAAATGATAAGAGGTTACAACTCTCCTCTTTGTTTGCAAAACACTCCAATGGCTCCCAGCTTGCTCAGAACCAAAGGGAAGTCCTTACAATGTCTAGGGGGTCCTTCAGGATCTGGCCTTCCTTCTAACTCTGACTTTAGCTCCTGTGGATCCTTTCTAGCTCTTCCATGGCCCTGCCCTGAGCCTTTCGACCAGGGAGGAAGGTCTGTCCTCTCCCTCACAGAACTGCACGGCTACCTTTTGCGTCTGCTTTTGACTTGGATGAGAGACCTTTCCTTCTTGACCCATTCTCCACTCCCTATCTCCTCATCCTGCTTTATTTTTCTTCAAAACGTGGGCCACCACATGATGTAGCACTTCCTTGTCTACTTTCTGTTTTTCTCCATTAATGTGTGAACAAGGGGCCGACCTTGCGTCTTGCTCAGGGCCGTGTCCTGATGTCTTGCACACTGACTTGCCTAGCATGCATCCGGTGCTCAATACATATTTGGTAAAGGATTGAATACTCTTTCTGTTAATAAATTGAGTTCAAATACTTTGGTTCTGTCTTCATTTTCTTTCCAAATTAGCGTCCTCCTGACCTCAATCCCAATCCCGAGATGGACTGTATGCTCAAAGGAAGAGCCCACTTCCTAATCCCGGTGAAATCTTTTTGTCGTTGTTTTATCGAGGGGAAGACTGATCACAGAGCTTGCTTTATTAATCAGGACTTTTTCAGTTGCAAAGGACAGGAAATCCAACTTAAGCAAAGAGGGAAGGTATTTGCTCATGAAACCGAAAATTCAGGGGCCTATCTGGCTTTCGGCATGGGTGGTTCAGTTGTGAAGTCATGTCCTCAGGAAACTCTTTTTCTTGGCTCTGCCTCCCTCCCTGCAGCTTCATTTCATTCAAAAAAAAAAAAAAAAGAAAAAAAAAAGAAATGCTATTATACATTATTAGTATATATAATTTTTATAATTAAAAATTATTAATCAAAACAAATAAAAAACCTTTGCAAACCCATGTCATCACTGAAAAAAAAAAAAAAAAAGAAATGGCCAAATGGAGCTGCAGGTTTCCCTTCTATCGGTTTAGCAAACCTGATGGAAAGCGAATCCGTTTTCCTTAGGGTTCATGCAGACATCCTGGCTCTCCCTGGTCTGACTGGGGCCACTAGGTCTTCTCTTAACCAGTTATTGTGCTGGATCTGGGGCACATGGCCCAAGGGACACGTGAACAGAGAACAGAGGATGAGCATTTCCCCAAAGGAATATCAGCAAACTCTCACCTGAGGAAGCAGGAATCATTGCTGGGTGGACAGAAGAGCAGATGTCTACTGCACTAAGACCAGCTTCCCCTTTACCCCCAACCATAGCCATCCTACAGATTCCCAGAGCGTCACAGGAGAAGAGACCCACTGGGCTGTTTGCTATACAGTCCATAAAAGAAACCAAACTATCACTGAAAACGCAATGAGAGGGAGAAAATGGAATATATATCAGTACTTGTCATGATAGTGATAAAAGGAAAATATGACTAATCCACTTGGGAAGGGGTCAAGGCTCCTCAGAAGCAGGCTCAAGTATGAACACTCTTATTTCCCAAATTGCTGTCTAAGGAGCCTGGGTCAGGGTATCTTTAGGGTTTCTGTGTTGCAGAGTAGAGGAAGGCACATTTGAAGCAAGAACTTGACTTTCCAATACATATACACAAGGGAAGCCAGGGCTGTTGCTTAGGGGAAAAAAGGTCTATATTTAAGAAAGAATATTTATATATTTAAAGACCATGTAAATGGACATCAGTATGAAAATATTAAATATTTAAGGAATAACAGTTTGAAAAGGCATGAAAGCATTACCGTACCAGGGAATGTCACATTACCGATCAACTTGGAGGCCAAAGAACATGTGCCTTCCTGGCCCCGCCTTCAGGTGTATTAACTTTTGAAGATAAAATAACTCATCAGTGGCTCTTTTGAGTAATCAGATGCATTTATCTATGCCTCTAGAGAGCATGTGGGTTGAAGTAGAAGAAAGAAGGAAAAGGGGAGTGGAGCAATGGAGTGAGCCAGCCTGGACAACCTTGTACCCCCAACTGATAATTTACATAACTTACAAATATAAATTTATTAAATATATATAAAATTTGTTCTAGTTCTTGGTTCTCTTTTACTTCTTAGACCTTCCAAACATCTCTGGGATCCAACTGAAGGTCATAATGAGACTAACATCTTGGGTGAATGAAATTCTATTTTCTTCTCAAAGGTGTTTCTGTTGTCCCTCCCATTTCTTCTCTGGGGGCTTTAAAGATGACAGCTTCACCAGTGAGTCTAATTTTTTTTAAAAAGATTTATTTATTTACTTATTTATGAAAAGGCTGAAAGCATCACCGTGATGGAGAGAGAGAGAGAGTGTACCAGTGGGGGCAGGGGCAGAGGGAGAGGGAGAAGCAGACTCCCCACTCCCCGTTGAACAGGGAGCCCGACATGGGGCTTGGTCCCAGGACCCCAGGATCATGACCTGAGCCAAAGGCAGATGCTTAAGGGACAGAGCCACCCAGATGCCCCACGAGTGAGCCTCTTGAGAGTCAGGATGGCCAAGGCTGTTCCTTGGACTAATGGAAGGGAACCTTGATGACTCTCCAAAGTGGTCAGGTAATGTCTTTCACTTTCTAGCTTGGGACCATCTAGCAACATGCAGGCTCCTGGGAGGAGGGGGTGCTGGATCGGACCTGCAATGGACAGGATATAAAAGAGAATCCCGGGCACAAACAGGATGGAGGGTAGGCCACAAACTGAATTGCAGCCATTAAAGAAGAGACAATGTATAAGGTTATTGGTGTCACATAAATATTTCCTTCTCTCAAATACCTATGATCTGACCTCTCTTAAGCCTACAGCACAAAGTGAAGGAACTCAGGGCAAGAGTGCGATACTGTAATTTTATCACAAATTAAATGATTGCTCCACGGGGATTTAAAGAAAATTTTGTCTCCACGTCAGAACTTCCTAGGTTCAGAATGTCTAAAGGTCTAAGATGAAATGAGATGTGGAAATTTTTGTGATGGGTTTAGGGAAGTAAAGAGAAAGTCTCTCTCTTAGGATTTATTATATCCCACATCTGGGTACAGCTTCTGATAGCTAGCAGGGT
The DNA here is from genome assembly GCA_002007465.1 of Ailurus styani. Classification (NCBI taxonomy): domain Eukaryota; kingdom Metazoa; phylum Chordata; class Mammalia; order Carnivora; family Ailuridae; genus Ailurus; species Ailurus styani. The sequence goes on from LNAC01000301.1 coordinate 1,725,593, forward strand.
TGCACTGCTCCAAACAAGAATTCAGAATAAAAATGCAACTTGATTAGGGGTCAGTGTACCCATGCATAATATCCAGTACCTGCTTAGGTTGGTTCAGGCTTGGAAACCTGTTTTGATTTACCCATTTTCTTTCTTTGGCAGTATCATCTATATTTTACACAAGGGCTTTTTAAAGTTGTTTTTAAAATTGCACTTTCAAGCCTGACTGTAGGTGTTCAAGCTTGGCTCAGGGGATGAGATTTATTTTTTCCCTTTGAAGATGGCAGATTTGGAAATACTCCAGGAAAATGGTTCTTCCTTGAAGTTCTCAGCTGGGTGGTGATTAACTTCAGAAGCAGTGAGTTACTTTATAGATTATTCTTGTATTCCCCTTCCCCCACCCCATTCTTCAGCAACAAACATTATATGATTGGAGCATAAGGTAGTTTAGGGTTGCTAACTGTTAAATGGCACAGATGGGAAGGGGCATGAGGAATCCCTGGAAAAGCTCACTGTAGGCATATAACCGCTGTTCTGAGTCCTTTATAAGCATCGCTTCATTCCAGCTTTCAATACATTGGGTTTAAATGCCACCTCGATTTCCTATTGGCTGGCTGTGTGACTCTGAGCAAGTTACTTAACATTCTTAAGCCTCAGTTTGCCTCCTCTAGAAAATGGGGAGAGTAGCTGTAGCTACCTCAAAGGATTCTCATAGGGGTTAACCAGAACACTTACAATACTTAGTACCTATCTGTCACAGAAGCATCTATAAATGTTAGCTATTATTAAATTTCTTAAATGATTACTACCTTTTTAGAGATGAGGGAACTAACACTTAGAGAGATCAAATAATTTGCACAAGATCATACAGTTGGCCAGTGGCCACCACCAGACTTGAATCCAGGCATCTCTGCCTCCAGTGTTTTGGTTATTGACCTCCAATATTATGTTGCCCTAAAGGAACTTAGAGCACAGGAAGGAAAGTACATATATTTATAAATAACTATAATTTCCAGAAAAAAAAAGAAAGGTCCTAGGAGAGATTCTGTCCAGCTAGGGAAATGAGGTCTGTTTCAGAGAAGAGCAATATCTCTTCCTACCATTGTTCTGAACAATTGTAATACTGTTAGTCGTATATGGACTGAATTGCAGTTCCAGTTATTGGTTGTGGGTTTTCAAACCTGGCTCGGGACATTTTTTTTCCTACATAAGGGTTAAATTTGGAAGGATACCATAAAAATGACATCCCCAGTGGCATCAATGTTGCTCAAACTCAAAAGCTTGCAATGCCGCTGGGAAATGACTTCTCCATGACTTCCAAGTTCAACCTGATTAGAAAACCATCCCGAATCTCACAGGATTTATTGAACTTCGCTGATCTTAACACCATGTTCCATTTCTTTTTCTCTAGTCTTTGTATTTTCATAACCATCAAGTAAGATTTTAATCTTACAATTCTTCATGACGTCAAACATTTCCCCAATGTTTTTGAAGTGCTCACAGCCTCTCCAGCTTTCTTTTTAACACGTCTCCATTTCCCCCCAACCTATTATTCATTTGCTGAGTTTATTGCTGGGTGTTCATCCTTCATTTCATCACGTCTTTAAAGAGATTAGAGGGACTTTTGGATTTGTTTCTAACAGGTTCTCTAGAATTTTGTGTATAGGATTTTGGGTATCACTAAAACAGGCAAGGAAATGATAATAATTTACTGCCACAAATTAGGCTGGGTTTTTGGTACTGTCTGATCAGTGCTGGACTGAACTACACAGTAACCCAGAAGGGACAACACACTAACGATGAACCACAGCATTCCTTAACAGGCATGATGTTCTTTCCTCATTCTTTCCATTATACCATGGATGGGCTGTTCCCAAATTGGAGCACATCAGGGGTAGCTTAATGAAAGTATAGACTGACAGGCCCCACCACCGGGAATTCTGACGTGGAGGTCTGGGGGATTATCTAGGATATTTCACAAAGGGATATGCTAGAGAGTTGTTGAAGGAAGGCTGGTAGAGACGAGGGCTATTAGGCTAGACTGTGGCTATCCAGGGAAGGCCTGTCTGAAGATGTGCAGTTCATTCATGCTGAGACCTGAATGAGGCGAAGGTGTCTATGAAGATGTGGGAAAGGACATTCCCGATGGCAAGAGTATGATTGTGGTGTGTGTGAAGGAGAAAGGGAAACGGTGTGACTAAAGAATAGGGAGAGTGTCCAGATAACATAGTCCTTTAAGGACCATTTTAAGGCATTTGTGTCTCATTATAATTACCCTGTGCCATGAATTGATTTACATTTTTAAAAGACCACTCTGTGTGCTCTGTGGTGCGTGGTATGGGTATAAGCAGGCTGAAGGCTATTTGGGAGTCTCACGGAGAGCTTGTTGGAATAGAAGGAGGAGTGGGAGTTGGCTCAGTGAAGGGGGTGCATAGTGGAGTGTTTCAGGAAGAAAAATGGCAGGTACAAGGCCCTGAGGTAGAAAGATTGTTCTAGAAACCGAGGGAAGGTAGGGGAGAGGTTTCAGAGGAAGATGGAGTCCAGATAACATGGATTCCAGGATATCAGGATAAAAATGCTGAGTATAAAATATCAGCCAGGGTGGGCCAAAGGATCTGACATCTTTCGAGTGACTGGCTTTTGTAGGCAGAGGCATTTTTCATTTGTTCATAAGGCAGCCTGCTCTGATTTTCCCAAGAAAATCCAGAAATTTGATTTTTGTTTTCTTATTTTTAAATTTTGGCAAGCTAGTTTTTATTTTTCTCTTTTATTAAGTTTTAAAATTCTAGTCCAGTATAGTTTATATACAGTGTAATATTCATTTCAGTTGTACAATACAGTGATTCAACACTTCCATACAGCAGCCAGTGCTCATCGCAGGGAGTACCCTCCTTAATCCCCATCTCTTAATTCATCCATCCTCCAACCCACCTCCCCTCTGGTAGCCATCACTTTGTTTTCTCTACTTAAGAGTCCGTTCCTTGGTTTTTCTCTCTCTCCTTTTTCTTTTGCTCATTTGTTTTGTTTCTTAAATTCCATATATGAGTAAAATCATATCGTATTTGTCTTTCTCTGACTTATTTCACTTAGCTTTATACTCTCTACCTCCATCCATATCATTGCGAATGGCAGGATTTCATTCTTTTTTATGGTGGAATGATATTCCACTGTTTATATAATATACCACATCTTCTTTATCCATTCCATACAAAAACACTAATTCAGACGGATATATGCACCCCTATGTTTATTGCAGCATTACTTACAATAGCCAAATTATGGAAGCAGTCCAAGTGTCCATCAAAGGATGAATGGCAAATTAGTTTTAAAAAAACAAACTTTTTAAAACTCCATGTGAGCTAAAGAAAAAGGTGCCTGTGGGATGGATTTCCATTCCGTGGTCTTTGAGCACATGACAACCAAATGATGCCTCTATGCAAATTAGGGACAATCTCCTATTCTCTATACTTACCAGCGATCTGAAGGAAAGCTGTTATGTTACAGTGATGACTGTGATGAACAGGGTTCTGCCAGAGTTGTGCCATGTATAGTTGTTCAATTTAGCAGCCGTAAATTATAAGAATAAATTCTTATTCTTTGAATAAGAATACAGAATGGGAAGAAGTGAGAGGTGAATGTGAAACAGGCAAGGGCAATAGTGTGCTGGAGCCAATTTGCACTGGCTCATCAGAGCTGATTGTGCACATATTTTGCAAACTCTGAACTCACTAATGTCACCTCAGAAGCTGAAGTCCATCATGGTGGGAGTATTTACACCAGGGATATTGGCAGATACTACAAATCAGGGCTTTATCCTCTCAGAGAGCTGGTTGTTAAACATTTATCAGGGCACCATTGGACTAGATCACCTCATGAAGGGCCTCAGTGACCTTTAAGTATTTGGATTTTAGACTGTAGGCAAGGGAGAGGCAAGAAGTAACCTCTCATTCTTGGCCCCTTCATTCAAAGAGCCCTCCAGTTCTGACCTAAGTCAAACCTTCTTTTCCTTCGAAGAGATTTATTCTTTTGCACCCTGCTGCATGGTATGTCTTCACGTTTGCTCATCTGTGTCCAGGCTCAGAGGAAAGAAGGGAACCATACACCTTTGTCTCCCTCAGCCTCTTTCAACCATTACTCCTCTGATCTTCAGTAACCTCCTCTCCTTTGGTACTCAGTATGTTTCTAAACACACTTTGCCTGACCATGAAGTAACACACTGCTGACTTCCCCAAATGAGAGCTTTGGTACCTTCCTCCAAGACTTCCCATCCTCACCAAGGGTCATTAGCTCCCTAGAAGACTCACTGCTCACGTGGATAATCCATTAAGCACCTTAATCTCATGATCTTTTCCCGCCACCAATGTCAGGGACATTTCACCTCTGCTGTACTTGAGACACACACAGAGTCATACCCTGGACAACAGAGCCAACTTTGGAACTGATGAATCTTTGAAATGTGATTATGAGGACATCTTTTCTGCAGGTTTGAGGTAAGGATTAAATGACATGAAGAATGGAGAGTGTCTAGTAATGCCTGGCAAATAATAGGTGTCCAACAAATATTTCTTTCCTTGTCTTTTGTTTTCGTTTAAAGACAGAAACACAATCTTGAAGGCCTGGTATTTCTTCCCCCTTTATTTTGAAGTATCATTTGAATTTGACAGAAATGGCTCGTGCATATGTAGTAAACTTTCTGGTAGGTGACATCTTTAGGAACCTGTGTTTTCTCCAGCACTCAGGAGCTGCTGGCATCCGATATTATTGGCAGCAATTGTGCTAACATGCACAACACAATACCCACCCTTTTAATTACAGAACATTCTTGCAGTAAAGTGACACTGATTCTCATCTGATTAATATTTATAGTTTTCACTTTTGGCTAAATGCCAGCTATCTTCATCATGTGAATTTCCTTGGCTTCCCAGCTCCCCTTTGCTGCCTCTCTTCCATTAGCTTATTTGCAAGAGCATATATCTTTGTTTTACCCAGTCCATAATTTGTGGTTTCCTTAAGTCATAGGTTTTCTACCTATGAGGGGCTTTTAATCAGCAATTATATCTAAATATTAGTGAGCAATATTATATGTGAATATTATGTGCCTCTTAAGAACAAGACTTGAATGCTCACATTTGAGGGGGTATGGGCAAGAGTCACTGTTCATCATAACTTTGATTATTGAATACAAATTGGTTCTCCTGGTTATTAATTAAGGGAGTACTGGACCTCTCTCATCTGTACCCTCCTTTTTGCTGTTTTTCTTAATCTTCCATTTGCTCCTCTTAGAATCCAAAAATCTATATTCTGAGATCTAAGCTATAATTTAACTAGTCACTACAAAGGAATTTGTGGTTTTTTTCATAAACCTTTGCAAGCATGGGAAGGTGTTGACCATAATAACAGCTGTGATGTACTTTGTTATATATTATCATTTTAAAATATCCAAATCCAGATGTGCCAGAGGTGAAATTATTTTCCCTGAAGTAAAAAGACCATACATATTAAGGATTCCATCTTCAAAATCTATCTTCCATTTCAGTATGATTGTCCCTGGTCTAATTTAAATCCTCATTATTTTGTGCTTGGACAATTTCAATAGCACCCTAACTGTTCTTGGCTTCTTTCCATCCAAACCTGCATTGTCATGTCCAGTAATTTTCAGTGATGACCCACAGACCATGGCACTGGTTTTCAAAGATGCTCCAAGGGGCATGCTGGGTTCCCCAACAGTGCCTAGACAGTGAGATTGTGGCCAGAGGACAGGGTGTCAGGTTGTACCTCTCTTTCAAGTATGGCAGCTCTGTTTTGATCAATTTTATTATATTTGGGTTCATTGCAAGACTCTATTTAAAGCAAGCGTTTCGCTGTTGAAAATTTATTGTTCTTGAAGAAAAGTCCACCTTCTTGGCATGATATGCAAATCCCTCTTCCACATGCCTCCACACTGGCATTCCATCTTCCTCTTTCTTCTCCTTGTATTGTTTGGCTTACAGTGAATTGCTCACTCATCATCCTTTTAATAGTATTTCCTGGAGCCTTTGTTCATACAGGGATTTTCTGGAGCCTTTGTTCTTAAAGGGATTGTCTTCCCTTTGTCTACTTGAAAACTACATCACTTATTCATTTAACAATTAATTATTGAGCATCTGCTATGTCCATGCCCTCTTTTAGGTGCTGGGGACTCCTAATTCTTCATGGCCCACTTTATGACATCTCTGTGGTGCTATCCAGGCAAATTTAACTGATGCATCCTCTTTACTTCCACGGCACTTTGTCATACTGGTATTTTCTAATTAGCTACATTATGCTCTAATTTTTGTGTGTTTTTCTTTTTTTTGAGAGAGAGATCCCTTTTATTTATGGACATATTTTTTCTGTCTTATCATAGTACTTGATTCATTGCTCAAAAAATGTTTATTGGGTAAATTAGTAAAGAAAAGAGGTGTTTTTTTTTTAAGTCTATTTACCCCTGCTCAACAGTGAGGGCCATAAGGGTGGGATCTTTGTCTAGCTTGCCTGACATGTGGCAGGTGTTCAATGATTATTTGTTGAATTGATGAAGAGTTCTCATCTCTGCTGTGAAGCTAGCAGCTGTCGGAGTAGGAATAGAGTGGATAAAAGGCATTTTAAGGTGTTCTTGGTATGGAAAGTGCTCCCTTGGGAGATTTGTGGGGTTGAGAGTGCCCTAGGCATCCGCAGCTACTCTCTGTAACAGTCTTGGGCTGGTTACTTGTACTTCCGTTTCAGTTACTTTGTCGATAGAATGGATGGTGGGACTCAAACTCATCCTTTTTTAAATAGGAATGATGCTATGAGTCTATGTGTTTGGAAGTACAGCTGGCCCTTGAATAACATGGGTTTGAACTGCATGGGCCCACTTATAAGCAGATTTTTATAGTATTATAAATATATTTTCTTTTCTTTATGATTTTCCTAATAACTTTTTATTATCTAACTTATGTAAGAATATAATACATATACATATAACATAAAACTATGTGCTGTTTATGTTATAGGTAAGGCTTCTGGTCAACAGTCGGCTATTAGTAGTTAACTTGGGGGGAGTCAAATGTTCTATGTGAATTTTTGACTATGTGGGAGGTCAGTGCTGCTAACAACCCCCATGTCGTTCCCGGGTCAACTGTACCTTGTGAATCGAAGAGCCTGCCTTCTCCGAACTCTCAACTCTAATTCACAAAAGCCACAATTAACAGCAGTTTGGGATGGGTAGAATTTTCTTTATTTTTTGAGCAAGTTAATACATTAAACATTTCATTTTTCCCTTCATCTATTATGTCAGAACACATGGGTATTTGTATAGTTGACTTTCTTCTCTTGCATATAAGCAATAGGAACAGCAAATAAATGGTGGCAACAGTAAATTTTAATACTATAATTTTATTTGTGAAAATCGTCTAGCTTTTATGTTCATATATAGAAGTCATAAAAGGATGAGAGAAATCATTTTTGATGACTGAGATTTTAGTCGGAGAAATACATAGGATTGATATTATCAACTTGTATTTAGTGTAACTTTAAATAAGGATTTGGCTAAAGGAAAGAAAAATGGCTAGAGTCAAAGGAGAAAATATGAGAAGGTTAATGCACAGTTTAATAATTTATTCAACATAAAGGGTTGTCTGGAAAAGAGGCCAATATCTCTGTTCCTTCAGAAAGCAGGATTGTAGGAAAAGGGTTGGAGTGACTTAAGTTAGTCAAAGAAAGACTGCTGATTCTCAACAGTTGTCAGCCCCTGGAATAAGAGCTAACAAGGTAGGTTTGGGGCCTTCTTGACTCAGGGATCTTTAGAAACAAGCTGGGATTTTAGCGCTCTGGAAATGTTTTAGACATGGGTCTGGGAGGTCCAGCCTGGGATTTGGTGAATCTCAACTCTTTGCTGCTTCAGGTTACTCTGCAGCGGAAGAACAATACTTAGCCAGCGCAGAAAGTAAACATGGTATATTACCAGCTGTGATTAGAGGTTAATAACGCCTTGCTGCTGTGGAGTCCATGGAAAACATAGGTAAGGGAGTTTAAGGGGCATGGAATCCTTTGGCAGATAAGAAGGACCTTTGTTGGTGACTTTGGAGCAAACGTAATCCCAAAGCGGACTTTTGTTTCCATCCACAGCCTCGTTCTGCCCCCTGCTGTTGGCTGCACCGCTCATTGTACTCCTGTGTTCAAAATTATTTCCAGCGAGAGGAACAGGAGAAGGTGGAAAGGGGCTATCAGGATTTCAACCCAGAACCACCTTTTCCATGGAAAATAAACCCGTTTTGACAAATCTTGGGACCATCCTCCTCCAAAGAGCCAGTGGCACTCATACTCTGATGTCAAAGGCTACCCCAGTCTGGGCGTTAGGCGGGAGACCCAAATATCAGATGAGAGGTGTGGAAGTTATCTGTGACGGAGGTGACAGGAGCCAGGGAGGGTCTACCCGCCATGCGCACCTATTGCGGTTGCCCAGCGACTGGGGGGCGCTCAGAACGGCGTTGCGGGGGCGTTGCTCGGAACGGTTGGTTCCAGGGGCCGGGTTGGGCGGGTCAGTTTTCCTGCAGGAGGCTGCCGACGCCCGTCCCGGGACATGGCCCAAAAAGCTCCAGGTAGACGCGAGGGTCACAGTTCTCGCCCTCTGGGTGGGTTCAAAGGCATCTTTTGCTGTCCGCTCCTCCTGGGGACGCCAGCCACCTCCGCGAATGAAGGCGGCTCCGCTGTCTTTGCAGAGCCCGAGGGGCAGCGGCGAACTGCTGAGCCAGCCACTGTGGTCGCGGGCCCCCTCCGCCCGGCCGGCCGTCCCAGGCCGGGGGCGGCCGAGGAGCGCCCCGCCCCCGCCGCCGCGGCAGGGACCCAGACGCACACGCTCCTTAATCCCCCCGCCCCACGTTGCCCCGGCGACGGCCCAGACGAGCAGGTGATGCATTGACAGCGAGCAGATGGTCCCCCGCGGAGGCGAGCGCGGCCCACAATGCGCCCCGCGCGGCGATCCCACTGCCGCCCTCCCCCGCCCGGCCGGCCCTCTGCGGCCCGCATGCTAATACGGGAGGGGGGGTGCCGCGGGGGCGGGG
>LNAC01000301.1:1734839-1758659 GCA_002007465.1 Ailurus styani
CCCTGCGCCAGGAGAGTTCCTCTCTTTAAACTCGCTGAGAGACACTCTCCCCGCCCAGCCTGCTCCCGCTCTCTCCTAATTCCCCCCAAGTGGTTAATTTCCATTGAGATAAACGCTTAACCCCCTCCTATCGTGGCCTTACCCCCAGTCGGCAGCCCCTACCCGCATCTGCTCCCTGCTGGCATTTAATATTCAATCTTGGAAGACCAGAGGAATGGATTTACCATCACACCTCCCCCCTCGCCCTTGCCCAGTCCCTGCTTCTAGAGTTGGTGCTGACACTTGCTAAATGTGGACAGACGTATTATTTATCTTAAACCCCACGCTTCAGGATCTCTTAGGCAGCTTCTCTTGGCCTTTCTTCTTGGAATTTCAAAAATAAATCACTCTTCCCCCGTGACTACCGTGCTGCTCCCTCTAGGGAAACCCTCCCATTCACATACCCTCCTCCTCCCATTCATCTGACACCCCCCCCACCCCTTCTTTACCCTATTCACCGCTGTGTGGCAAATTGAGGCGATCTTATAGTAAGGGCATGAAAACTGCGAGGCACTATTCACAATTTTAATACTGACTTCATAGCTGTCACATAAATTCATTCCCAAGCCTACCCTATAATGACCAAGAAGGAACTTTAAGGGGAGAGAAAAACCCACAAAAACAACACTGAAGACACTGCTATGGTGTCTTGCTTTGATTTGCAGGTGTTTTTTGAAACCATTACTACAGTAACTGTAGATAGCTTTTTCTAGCTGCCACATAGGGTGCTTTAAAAAAAATCCTCCTCCTTTTTATTTTACAGTAGATAAAAAAATGCCAACAGGCTTTAAAAAAAGGAATAGAGAGAGAAAGAGAAAAAGAGACTAGTGAATAAAGTTGGGATAATACCGGGTCACAGAGCTGTCGAGACTAATGTCATAGTGTGGCTGCTGGGCAGGAGTACAGAAAACTTCTTGTTTCTTGATTTTTATGGAGATTTGGTCTAAGGCATGGAGCACTCTCTGAACAGGTTTAGAACAAGTGGCAAAGAAAGAACTCTTCACAATAAACTCCCTTCTGATGGGCTTTATGCCCACAAACACCTGTGATTTACAAAGAGGCGTTGCAGAGGACAAAGGGAGGCGAGAGGGTCAGGCTTTGTGGGGAAATGATGCCTCATGTACCCATGGCCCTAAGGGATGGTTGTTTTATTTTAAAACTTGTCTTGGATGCTTGCTCTGCAAACTCACAATGAGAAAAGAAGCATTAGACTCTTCTAGTGGCTCCTAATGACTTCTTCAAATGCTTCTAACTCATTTCGAACTTTCGTTTTGGTAAGTTCTCAAACTGGAGAGTGTTGTAGTTGCCAGAATTCAAGGAAGATCGACTTACATAAATCTTGAAGGTGGGAATGCTAGAAATTATTTCATCAGGCTTAGAAATAATTGTTCAGAATGCTCACTTGAGGGGTGGACAACATTTGTGTTTATTAATAATTTTATGAAGTTTTTTTCTCCAAGGAATTTGATAATTTTATGTCCATTTCCTTTCAATTTCTTGCTTCCTCCCCCTACTCCTATTTTTTGAAGTTTTATTTTCATGATTTCTCATGGCTTCGGCTCTCTCTCTGTTTTTTTTTATAGTTTCTTTCCCTATAATTTAGGGGAATAGGCAAAATATGAAAGCATAAGGCAATGACATAAAGAATTACACGTAAGTCAGAGGAAATTTCTTTTGGACAGGGTGACCAAGGAAAGACTCTTCAGAGATTGCCTGTCTAAAGCAAGCGAAGGAACAGAGGGAGGAGCAAGCAAGTGGAGGTCTGTGCAGAGGCCCTAAAGCAGGAAAGAGCTTCAGGGGTCCTGAGTCACTGGGAGATGGTTAGTATGCCTGGAACACTGTGAGTGGGAGCAGCATACTGTGAGATCGGGCGGAGACATTAGTTAGGACCAGATCACGGGAAGCTGTGTCAGGCATGAGAAAAGACTGGATTTTATTCTAAGGGAAATAGGGAGCTACTGAAGGATTTTAAGTGAGGGTGCAATTTAATTGAATGTATATTTTAAGAAGATCATTACAGCTACTGTGAGTAGTATGGATAGGATGATGGAAGAATCAGAAGTGTCACAGCTAGTTAGGGAGCTATTAGAAGGCTGTTGTAATAACCCAGATAGGAAATAATGGTGTGCCGGATTAAGAGATGCTACTGGAAATTGAAAGAATGGATCGATTTGGGACATACCTTAGAGAAAGAACGATAAGATGTGATGAATGAGAGTGTGGGTGAGGCGATGGGAGGAAAGAGAGAAACCAAGGAGAACACATAGGTCTGAACAACTTGGCAGATGGTGGTCACATTATGGAGAGAGGAGTGTCACATTATGGGCGTTAAGGACTGAAAAAGAGTAAGAATCAAGAATTCTGTTTCAACATGTTAATTTTGAGCTGTTATTGAGGAGGCCAAATAGAGATGGTAGGGTTAGGAGCAGACATCTGACTGGTCGTGGGCCATTGTCATTCCCTGGGCCTCTCCCGGTCAGTGATATGGCTTGGCCTGAAGGCATGAGCGGGCTAATAAGATTCCCGACCTCCTGAATCCCAACTGGAGATCCTGAGATAGCCGGCGGTTAGCATCAGAGGAGTTGCTGAGAAGTTATGAGCTGGAGGAAGAACCATGAAGGATCATGATCAAATGGTTGATATGAATAAGCAGAAGCTATGAAACCTTGTCCAGGAGGTGGACATAATATGTTAGAGAGAGAGAGAAGGTGACTGGGGGAAGCAAGTTCATGTTAAGAAACTATAATACGTGGGGTGCCTGGGTGGCTCAGTTGGTTAAGTATCTGCCTTGGGCTTAGGTCATGATCCCAGGGTTTTGGGATCAAGCCCCGCATAGGGCTCCCTGCTCAACAGTGGGTCTGTTTCTCCCTCTCCCTCTTCCCCTCCGCCTGCTTGTTCTCTCTCTCTCTCTCTCTCAAATAAATAAAATCTTTAAAAAAATCTTAAAAAATATAAGCGGTAATGTGGGACTAGAGTAACATTAGAGGGAAGATCTAAATAGCCATGCACTTGACATCTTTAGAGTTGCTCTTGACCCAGGCTGAATCTCTTATCTTAGACTGTGAAACAACAATGACATGCAAATTGCTGGAAAGGTGATTTAAGAAAAAAGGACAAACCACAAATACATAAAATTGGGAATGGAAAGAGTCTCTAATATGGTAGGGGTTGTGTTTGGGAAGTCAATAATTCCTTCCTCCCCTTCAGAGTCCTGCTTCACAGAGTAAACATCTGCTTTGCATCAACTTATCAGCTCTGTTAATGTAGGCCAGAGGACTCTCACAGTAAAGAGCTCCCTGTAAAAATGAATTGGGGGTTGAGGCTTAACTTTTAAGCTAGCATGGGTTTCCTACTCTTTCCAATCTGAATTGACCGAAGATAATTCACAAGTCACAGTGGAGAAGCTGAGTAGATAAAATAGAGACTGGCAGGCATATTGGCCAAAGTGAATTCTGCGTGCCATATAGAAATCAGGAGCTTGCCAGAAACCATGTCTGTTGTGTCTGGACACAAAAAAGCACAAGAGGAAGCAAGGGGGAAGCCTGAGTGGCTCAGCTGGTTAAGCATCTGCCTTCAGTCCAGATCATGATCCCAAGTGTCCTGGGATCAAGTCCCACACTGGGCTCCTTGCTCAGCAGGGAGCTGAGCTCCCTCTGCCTGCGCTCCCCCTGCTGGTAGCTCTCTCCCTCTGAAAATAAATAAATAAAATCATAAAAAAAAAAAAGACACACAGTGAGAGATAATACCCTTACCACTTTTTAAATTATGTAACTACTGGTACATTTGGCCCAATGATTTCTTGAGGGGAAGGGTGTTTGTTTCTAAATTTTCTCTCGAGACGTGGAATAGAAGCTATTATACCTATAATTCCAAGGAAATAGAATGGATAGACCAGTTTCCTCTTGCTATAGTACACAAATATTTAACATATAAGAAAACACTATGTAGAGTTTTGTGCTGATACATCCGAAAGCCTCAACAAAATTATTATATTGTATCAATAGACAAAATAATTAAAATTAACTCAAGGGGAGATGGAAGACCTAACTAGAGCAGCAGTCATGACACAAATGAAAAGTGTTTTCAAATAACTAACTCTGAAAAAGGCTCTGAGTCCAGACAGTTTCACAAATGAGTTCTTAAAATGTTTTATTTATTTTTTTTAATTTTTTTTTAAAGATTTTATTTATTTATTTAACAGAGAGAGATTACAAGTAGGCAGAGAGGCAGGCAGAGAGACAGGGAAAGGAGGAAGCAGGCTCCCTGCTGAGCAGAGAGCCCGATGTGGGCCTCGATCCCAGGACCCTGAGATCATGACCTGAGCTGAAGGCAGAGGTTTTAATCCACTGAGCCACCCAGGCGCCCTCTTAAAATGTTTTAAAGAATTAGAAGTTCCACATTATAAATTATTTGAATTAACAAGTTGGATGCCAAATAAGAGTACAAAGTTTAATTATTAAAGATATTAATAAAGATAAGTTGAAATATACAATAAAGGTTTTCTATTTCTAAGGAAATTGTAGACAAATTATCCCATATTATTATCTAAACAAACCAAATATGTTGGATAAAATATTTTAAAAGCCCAGTATCAATGAGTTAAGAACAGTGGAATAAACTCCCAAAATGTATAAGACAATAATTTAAAAGACACAATAAAAGTTAATCAATCAGAAAATAAACATATAAACAGGATTAATAAAAATAAAAGTTGGCTCTTTGAAAAGGATAATAAAATTGATAAGCCTCTGGCAAGATTTATTAAGAAAAAAGAAACAAAATATAAATAACATTAAGAATTTTAAAAGGAACATATACTGAATAAATTAAAAACACAAGTGGATATTATATAAACTGCAGTATCAAATTTAGAAACTTAAAAAATAAAAATTCCTTAGAAAAACACGATTTACCAAAATGTACTCAAAAGAAACAGAAAACATAAATAGCCTTATAATCATTAAATAAATTAAATGAGTAGTTAAAAATTTTCCCCACACTAAAAACATCAGAAGAAGATGGTTTTACCAATATAGTCATCCAAATATTTAAGCAGCAGGTGTTTCAATCCTATGCAAACTGTATCAGCAACCAGAAAAAGAATATTCTCCAAGTCATTTCATGAGGCTTACATAACTTGATAACAAAGTAAGGCAAGGACATTATAAGGGGGAAAAAAGTCAATTTCAACATGATCATTAAAGAAATAAAACTAAACAAAAAAATTATTAACAGACAAAATTAACAGACAAAATCATTAAAGAAATAAAACTAAATAAAAAAATTATTGACAGACAAAATCCAGCCATATGCTAAAAAGAGAATACATTATGACCAAGTTGCTTTTATTCCATGAAGGTCCAGTTGGTTTAATATTGGAAATTTGATTAATGTAACATCATTTTAACAAATTAAAAGGAAAAAAAATGATCATCTTACCAGATTTAGAGAAGACATTCAATAAAATTTATCATTTCTTTCTAATTAAAAATCAAACAACTCACCCCAACCCCAAAGTCTTTGCTAAGTGGAAATAGAAGGGAATTTATTTAACCTGATCAAGCAATCTACAAAGAATAAATAAATAAGTAAAAAATACAGCAAACATTGTATTTGATGGGAGAAATGTTGTATAAATTCCTGTTTACACCAGGAACAATCAGGCACATATAACTTCTGTAAAGGCTGAAGCTTATGTTGCTTTGGAAGCTCCATTCCGTGAGGGTTAACACCTTGTCATGCATCAATATCACCTCCTCTATTTTTTGCACCTCCACACACCTTTTCTTTTCTTTCCTAGCAACTTGGCATGCAATTTCCTGTCTTAACTTCCTTTTGATTGAAACACTTCATAGTTCAAGACTCACTACTATAATTAAAAAATATGTACCAAAATGTATATAATAATAAAAGACACAAAAATTAGAGATTTAGAGGCTTAGGTCATTTCATTCTGAGAACTTCTTTTAGGTCTTCAGTAGTTTTAGGTCTATATTAAAACCGGAAAGTAGGTACAGAGATATCCAATATACCAGGCCACACAAAATCCTGGCCTCCCCCAGGGTCAGTGTCTTCCACCCGAGTTACACAGTTGTTTTAATTGATGAACCTACAATGACACATCATTGTCACACAAAGTCCATAGTTTCCATTTAGAATTCACTCTTGGTGGTGTACATTCGATGGGTTTGGACAAATGCGTGAAGACATGTGTCCATCATTATGGCATGATATAGAGCATTTTCACTGCCCCCCAATCCTCTGTTCTCTGCCTATTCATCCTATCCTCACCAATCCCTGGAAACTACTATCTTTTGACTGTCTCCATAGTTTTACCTGTTCCAGAATGTCATATGTAGTGCTTATAGTTGAAATCTCAGTATGTAGCCCTTTTCAGATTGGCTTCTTTCCTTTAACAATAGACATTTAAAGTTCCCCCATGTCTTTTCATGACTTGATAGTTTAATTCTTCTTATTGATGAATAATATTCCACTTTCTGGATATAACAGAGTATGTTAAACCTTTTACCTACGGAAGGACATCTTTTTGCTCCCAACTTTTGTCCATTATCAACAAAGCTGCTATAAACATCTATCTGTGTGCAGGTTTTTCTATGGACATGTTTTTAATCTCTTTGAGTAAATACCAAGAAGCATGATTGCTGGATCATATGGTAAGAGAATGTTTAGATTTGTCATTTTAAAATCTTGTATAGCAATTAATTGAAAGTGTTTCCCCATTTCACTAGGTTTTCCCTCTCTACCTACAATACTCTGTAAATCCTAATAATTCCTAGAGCTCACAGGGGCCTGTGCAAGCAACCTTTATTTGCTTTAGTAAATAAATAATAAATGTGTCTGTAGGAAAAACACAGATGCCACTATTACAACAGCTGTTCAACACTATTTTAGAGATGTAAGCTAGTGAAATAAGATAAGAAATTTAAAGTTTAAAAAATTGAAAGGAAGAAACAAAGCTGTCACTATTAGCAGGTGATGCAATTGTTCACATGAAAAGCCCCAAATAACCTACCGGCATATAATGCAGAATTGATATGATAGTTGAATTAGCTTGCTGTTTTAATACTGTATAAAACTGGGGGAGCCTGGTTGGCTCAGTTGGTTAAGTGCCTGCCTTCACCTCAGGTCATGATCCCAGGGCTCAGCAGGGAGTCTGCTTCTCCCTCTGCCCCTCCCCCCATGCTCTCTCTGTTAAATAAATAGCTAAAATCTTAAAAAAAAACCAGCATATGAAATTGAGTCACATTTCTACACCCTGGAAATTATTAGAAAAGATCTAATTTGAAAGGTATAATTTATAACGCAAAACAACCAAAACCAAACGAACAAAGAAACCAACAAACTTAGGACTATATCTTACAAAAGGTGGCCATGAACTTGATATGAAATGGTATAAAATTTTATTGACAATCCCTGGAAAGAAATATGTTCATAGTTAGGATGGCTCAACATTTTAAAAATGTCAGATTTCCCCACTGTTGCATCATTGTAAACCTGGTCTTCTTTCTCCATCCATCATTTATAGGGAGTTGAACTCACCACATGGATGTCTAAGCGACACACTATGGAGCAATGGGAGAAGAAGCACTCTTTCTGATTACATATCAGACCCTTTGCCATAAGGATGCAGGTAGCGTATGAAAAATAATACACTTTTATATTTTTTAGCTTCATTTCAGCCAATAATTTTGATTCTTGATTTAGTGCTATTTGTTATATTTTGGAACATTCTCTTGGTTTCCATATTTATCCACATTATTATGAATTATAGCATAATTTTACATGCCCTCATAAAATATATATATACTTTTTGCCACCTTAGGGACCCATTATACCTCAGCTAGGAAAACCTGGAGACGCAGCCCATGTTTCCTTTACCATTCTTTCTTTTGTGCATTTGTAAGGTGACCCCAGACCATTAGGGTGGGGCATGCATACTCACTTTAAAGTAACTGATGTTGTTCCTGACAAGTTGTGTAAGTCAAAGCTTTTTTTTTTTTGTATTTATTTGACAGAGAGAGAGATCAGATCACAAGTAGGCAGAGAGGCAGGCAGAGAGAGAGGAGGAAGCAGGCTCCCCACTGAGCAGGGAGCGCGACTTGGGCCTCGATCCCAGGACCCTGAGATCATGACCTGAGCCGAAGGCAGAGGCTTTAACCCACTGAGCCACCCAGGCACCCAATCAAAGCTTTTCAAGTCAGAAAAACTTTCTGGCATGGAAAGAAAGCAAGAATCATCTGGTAATGTTAAGAACAATGCTATATAGATTTCTATTGTTGCTGTAACAAATCATCACAAACTCAGTGGTTTAAAACTAAGACAAATTTATTATTTTACAGTTCTGTAGGTCCTAAGTCTGACATGGATCTTACCAGGTTAAAATTAAGGTGTTTTGGCAAGGTTACATTCCTTTCTGAAGACTTTGGGAGACATTCCATTTCCTGTCTATTTCCAGCCTCTAGAGGCTACTTGCATTTTGTGGTTCATGTCACTTTTTTCCATCTTCAAAGCCAGTAACATCAGATAGAGTCTTCCTTGTATCACATCACTCTAACCTCCTATTTTGCCTCCTTTTTTTTTTTACCCTTTTAAGGACCCTTGTAATTATACTGGGCCCACATAGATAATCTAGGATAATGTCCCATCACAAGGTCCTTAACTTAATCACATCTGTGGAGTCCCTTTTGCCATCTAAGGTCACATTTTTTCAGGTTCTGGGGATTAGGACATGGGCATCTGGGGAGGGTGTGTGGACAAGCTATTTAATGTCACTTCCTATCCCCTTCACCTGCTCCCTCTGCACTGGCCACACTGCCACAGTCCCGGCTCAGTACTCACTATTCTCTCAGTGCAGAACGCTGTACCCTTCAAGGCTGTTCCCTTTCATTTGTTCACATCTCTGCCCAGGTGTCCCTTCCTCAGAGGGCCGGCCTCCACCTGAAGTCCATTCTATGACTTTCAAACTCTTACTGTTTCATTGTTTTACATAGTGCTTCTCACTACTCTCCAGCTAGCCTTCTGGAAAGTAAGCTCCTTCTATGTAACTGACTTCGTCACTCTGGCTCCCCTCTATCACCTGGGGTCTAACCCAGTTCCCGGCACGTAAGAGCTCAAGTAAATGCATGAGTGAATCAATTTCTTACTTTCATTCTTTACTTCAGCGAGCTGGACCAAAATGAAATCTCTATCATTCAAATTATTAATTGAATTCAAATTGAAGTACGAAAAGTATGACCGTGGCACTTAGTTATTTCACGGAGAGTGCTATTTGAGTATATAGTCCAAGTAACCAGATTCAGGCTAACATCAGTTAAGTGATGAACTTGCTGTTCGTGGATGTTATGTTTCTGTGAATGCTTCTGTTACTGGTTATAACTTTTGAGACTAGAGATTGATTATAATGATGATAGTAATAATTATCATCATCTTTGTTGCCATCTATGGAAATGCTTACTAAGTGCCAGATACTAAATCCTTTACAGGGATTCTTTTATTTAATCTTCTCACTCCATGACATCACAGAGTACGCATTTACTATTTTGTTTACCCCAGAAAAGTAGTCCCTTCTACTCAATACTGCTTTTGCAAAACCACTCCTACTCACTCCCACCGAGTGGTTCTAGGGGTAGACCAAGCACAGTACCCTGGCTATGGATGGGCGTGTGACCCCGTCTGGACCAATCAGAGTGGGAGTCCAGAGGTTGACACATAACCTCAGTCAAGCCGATCAGAATTCTTCCCATCAGTTTTTGAACTCAGGCTGGGAAGAGAGGTTTCCTTTATCTCTTGGGTCAAAAACTGCCAACAATATGAGCCCACAGCTGCCTGTGGTCTGCGGAGAAGTAAATCATCAGTGAAAATGGAACAAAGATGGGAGTTGAAAAGTCCTCACTTATGCATTACATATTTTTTATCTTCTCTGTTTTACAGATGAACGAACAAATCTCAGAACAGTTAAATACTTGCCAGAGCTCACGTAGCTAGTAAATAGCTAGTAAATGAAGGAATATGACCCTAAGTCAGCCTAACTGCAATATCCATCTTTTCTTTCCCTTTGCTGTGCTACGTGCTGGTACCCCAGATTCATTAAAGATAGCTACTCTTGCCATTCTACCTGGTTTCCGAAAGCACACAGCAGGAAAAATGCATGCTTTGTAGTACTAGTAGGGGACAATTTTTTTTTAATCATCTATACATCCTTTTTTTTAAAAAAAAGATTTTATTTATTTATTTGACAGAGAGAGAGAGATCACAAGTGGGCAGAGAGGCAGGCAGAGGGAGAGGGGGAAGCAGGCTCCCTGCTAAGCAGAGAACCCGAAGGGGGGGTGGATCCCAGGACACTGAGATCATGACCTGAGCCGAAGGCAGAGGCTTAACCCACTGAGCCGCCCAGGTGCCCCTCATCTATACATCTTATATCCTGATACATTTGTTCACTTGAGGCTCAAGGACTGGCTAGAATGACAAATAGGTTCCATATTTTGTACTAATTCCAGTGGAGTGGGAGTGGCTACTTAGATCTTTGCGTTGAGAAGTATTCTGAGGCTTCATCTGGGCTAGCAGAAGAAGTAGAGAAAGAAATGAACTACTCGTTATTTCTGTTTCATAATGTTTGATAATCTGGATTACATTTTGGAACTATTGAGTGATAACTTGTAACATACACATTTTTCAGGGGGTGTTGAAACAAAGACTCATTTTTCAGTTCAAAGAATGTTTCAGTTGTTGGCCAGGGGCTCACCTGTGTACCATACCAAATCCCTTAATAGTCTCTTCATTAACAAACACCTTTTACAAAACTCCCAGACAGTCTAATCCCACAGTGACAGGGGCAGCAGCATGACCTGAATTTTTAGATTCTAGAGCTGAATGTTATTTATGGGGACCCCTCTTTTCTGGTGAGGGGGGTGCTAAATCACAGCCACCCTGAAAAATTGTCATGCACTGGTATTGTTGGACATTTTCTTACAATCAAATTGGGCCTCACATTTTGTTGGGTGGAAGTTCCATTTCTTCATCTTTGGTCTAAGTTACTTAGCAATGGCCAATCAAACTATGCACCCACCATATTGTTTTGCATGTTTGACTAGAACATTGACAGATTAATAGGAAGGGTAAATAGCAGAGCACAACTGCAGGGGCCCAGTGTGGGGCAGCAGGATTGACTGCTCTAGACTTTGTTGTGTTTGCTCAGAGGAAGCCACAGCAAAAGCCTGCTGGGAGGAGGTGACCCGGGTCATGGGCGTTTGTTTCTTGTCTCTATAGAAAACAATTGTCTTCTCAATGGAAGATGGCTTTTTCTGAATCTACATGGTTCCACCGAGGAGGAAGCATTTGCCATTCCAGGGTGCTTGCTAAAACACACACATACAAAAAAAAAGGCCACACAAAAGTTCAAATTTACTGTATTTCCCCCAGAGGATCCTTTGTCTTAGGTAAACCAGGAGAGAAGTCTAACTTTGGAAAGTTTATCTAGAGGGTCTCTAAACCTTTACCTCTTCATGGTTACCTCCCAATATTTGATGTCTATGAAGTTTTTATGAAGTTTCAAAATGATCCAGCCACCTTCCCATACCTCCAATCGATGAGGGCGGAATTCATTAACATTTAGCACTATTGACTTTGTAGACTCTAGCTTTGCTGGAAAGCTATTTTGATCTCAAAATTGTTCTATTTGGAATTAATATGAATGAAATACATTAATGGTGAAGAAAAATCTACTTTGGGCAAAACTGAATCAACCAAAAGAAGTGTAGTGGCTTTATTTAAAAGTGAGAACTATGTTTCTGGTTGATTTTTATTTTTTTTGAAAATGGCTGATTTTATACTTGCAGAGTTATAGGAGTGTTTGGAATCAGGTTTACTTCTAATAAAAGATATCAAAATGTTCCATACTGACTTTAGATTAGTATTTCTTGATCTTTCTCTGTATCTGTTTCTCTCTCTAATACATATATTTTGTAAATAAATAACATGCAATAATTATTATTGCTACATACATTATATCTATATTCTATCTATTTACCTGCCTACCTACCTGTCTATCTAATCAGCCAGAACTTCTTCTGGATTTGGCGGGAAAGAGGTGTGGACAGATGGTACTTTATACAATTCTTCCTTTTGGTACATTTAATTAATTTTGCTTTGTCATGCCTGGATGGCTGTGAACTGTATTCCACCATCTCTCTCATCTTCACTTCCTTTTGTCTCTTCTCTACCTTTTTGCTTACTTTTCTCTTTTGCCCTCCAGCTCCCTAGAGCTCAGGTGTTTGGAATTGTATGGAAATGTTACTGGTGGTTTGGGGGAAACCATTTTAATTCCTGGTTGTTTACTTCAGGGTCCATTGAGTTTTATGTACCTCTTCAACAGAAAGCCCACTGTGGGGGGAAAACGCAAACTCAAAAAACTCCAAGGAATAAAAATTTTCATGACACTAAAAACTAGGACCAATCTGAGAATGAAGAAAAACCAAGGCAGCTGCACTGATATGAGAAGCACCCTTTTATTCCATTAAAATCCACCAACTCTGTGCTACTCCAAGGATTGTTCTTGTCCTTACGGAGCTGACAGTCTTGGGTTGAGGCGTGGGGACAGATCATTATCCAGAGAGTTAAAAAACAGCTCATCCAGTGCCATGGTGGAGTGACCCCAGGAGGCTGTGACAGGCTCAGAGGAGACACCAACTCTAATTTCTCAAGATACTGGAAGATGCATGCATAATTGTGTGCCTCTGTATTGTAGCTTAATTTAAACTCCTTTGCAGGGCATAAAACAAAGAGCAAATATTTAGTTGATGCCTGTGTTGTAGACACATGATAAGCCTTGGGGAAAGAGCACTTGACTGTGGATGTAGAAATCACATCTGTCACATTTACTGTGTAGAATGTGAGCCTGACACTGATCCTGGATCCAGGATGAATACCTGTGGAATGAATAGGTGGATGATGCAAAGCCCAAAGACCTTAATTACCCGTTATCAGCTGTGTAATTCTTAGCATGGCCCTTGGTCTCTCCAAGTGTCCCATTTTTTTACCTATTAGTTGACTCCATAATGTCTACCCACATTCCAGTATGATCATAGAGTCAAGTCCTTTTTATTGAGCACCTACTATGTGGGAGGTACTAGTCTAAGGATTTTTCATGTGTTTACTCATTTCATTTCCACAATAAAAATATGAATAAGGTAATATTATTATCCCCACTTTACAGAAGATTATGTATCATCAGGGTTTTTTTTTGTGGACTATAAAGTTCTGTATCATTTGAATAAAAAGCATTGCCATTTAATATCATTAATATTTCCAAAGCAAAGGAAGCTTGGGAATAATCCTCTAGGAGTTCCTGTCTCTTGTCTGTGACTCTGTGGCTATCCCATACTCAGTTCTCACTATGAGAATATTTTTGATATCCATTTTAATTAAGGATCTTTGGATCATAAAGAAGTAAAAGCCTTTCAGATTTTCAGAAGGATAGGTTTTTATTTTGAGGGTACGTGTCACTGGAATTGGAAAGCCAATTCCCAGAGAGCCAGCAGGAATGGCTGCCATGAGAGGGACCAGCTTCTCTTTGACTCTGTTTGGTGGGCACAGGGCCTCTGCTTCCCCAAATAAGCCCTCCATTTTCCTTTCTCTTCAGTGGCCGCTTTGGTTTTTTTCACAATTGTTCTTTGTCTGTGGTCACCAAGGCCCCCTCCAGCCCCAGTGCTGCCTCATGACCTTTTGGCACCTTCTCCCAATTCCTGGGGTTGCTTCCCTGCCACACTCATTCTAGTTTCTGACATTGGTCCAGTGTATTTTCTCATGTGAATTCACATCATGACTCCTTAGTCATGGGAGGGTCTGAACAAGGAGCAAGGAGGGGTCAGCAGTGTTCTGTGCCGTCGAGCCTACTGGGGGCTGTGGCCAGTTCCTTTCTGGAAGGAGAGGAAAAAGGCAAACCTGAGATGGACATCTGTCCTACGTCTTATTTCTGTCCAGGAACTAGATCTAGTGTGACCCAAAACATCAATTTTATTGTTTGTTAAATTAACCCAATAGAGCTTTTTATTGAAGAATCTCGCATTACAAAGGGGAGAGGTCAATAGAACTTTTTAAAAATTAGTTTCAGAGGTAGAATTTAATGATTCATCAGTTGCATATAATTATGTGTCTGTCTTCCTGTTACCCCATCCCCCACCCATCCCCTCCAGCAACCCTCAGTTTGTTTCCTAGAGTTCAGCATCTCTTAACATTTGCCTCCCTCTCAATTTTCATCTTATTATATTTTTCCTTCCCTTGCCAAATGTTCATCTGTTTTGTTCCTTAAATTCCACATATGAGTTAAATCATGATATTTGTCTTTCTCTGACTTATTTTGCTTAGCATTATACCTTCTAGATCCATCCATGTTATTGTGAATGGCAAGACTTCATTCTTTTTGATGGCTGAGTAACATTCCATCACACACACACACATGCACACACACCCCCCCCCAACATCTTCTTTATTCCCTCATCTGTCGATAGACGTCTTGGCTCTTTTCATATTTTGGCTATTGTGGACATTGCTGCTAGAAACACTGGGGTGCATGTGGCCCTTTGAATAACTGTGTTTATATCCTTTGGATAAATACCTAGTAATGCAATTGGTGGTTCATAGGGTAGCTCTATTTTTAACTTTTGAGGAACCTCCATACTGTTTTCCAGAGTGAGTGCACCAGTTTGCTTTCCTACCAACCGTGTAAGAGGGTTCCCCTTTCTCTGCATCTGCACCAACATTTGTTGTTTCCTGACTTGTTAATTTTAACCATTCTGACTGGTATGAGGTTTTGATTTGCATTTCCCTGATGGATAGAACTTTTAAGGGTTGTTTCTAACTGAAAAAAAAAATTGAATGAAAACTTTGGTTTTTAACCTGTGGTTAAAGAAGAAAATGGTCTTGGGGTAATGACTTTCCAGATTTTAAGTCCAATTAGAGAAGGTGCAATGATTTTGTAGTGTCTGTGTTGTGAACAATTAACAGCAGGTTATGCAATTGATTTGATGGGTTACTACCTACCTTTTAAAAATAGAAAATAAACAGTAAAGAATAGAAGTTAATGTGCTGTGTACTTGAAGGTATTCATTGTTTCTTGACACTGTTATTGCAGTAGTCTATGTGTGGTAGTGTTCATTGGTCATGGTAGAAGATGCATTTCTAACTATGGGACATGACCAAAAGACCTGAAAAGTACTGATAGTGGTTAACACCTGGGTTCTGGGGTCCTATGACTCCTGGTTCAAATCTTAACTGAACCATTTTGGAGCTGTGTTATGTTGTCTCACTAAGCCACAATTTCCTTTTCAGTAAAATGGGTTAAGAATACTAAACTCATGCCATCAAGATGCTAGGTAAATCTTTGATCACTGAAAAAATAAAATAAAAATAAGATGCTAAGGTAATGTGGGGAAAGTGTTTAGCATAGCATTCAAATAAATGGTAGCTTTTCTTTCTTTCCTTTTTTTTTAATGAAATTGACCTCTGTTAATTGTTACTTGATTGAGTATGGGAAGTTTCTGGAAATTCTGTATATTCAAGATGTGGATAGGCATCAGGAACTGGGAAATGGACAACAAACAAAAAAGAACAGAGANTTTTTTAATGAAATTGACCCCTGTTAATTGTTACTTGATTGAGTATGGGAAGTTTCTGGAAATTCTGTACATTCAAGATGTGGATAGGCATCAGGAACTGGGAAATGGACAACAAACAAAAAAGAACAGAGAAAACATTTGACATTTTAATGTCATCGGGAAAATCCATTTCTAGGTCCCCTCATGTTCTGGGTGACTTCCAAGTCTCTTTTTCAATGCAACCATCATCAATATTCACATTAAGTATTGTTACAAATGCTCCCAATCCAATCCTCAGAGATTTTTGAAAGAAAGGTAGGGGAAATGGTAGCTCATGGACTGTGTAAGGAAAAGGAAGAGATGGAGAATAGTTGCCTTCATCCGTTAGGGCAGTTATGATAAAATACCACAAACTGGTAGATTGTAAGCAACAGAAATTTACTTCTCACAGTTCTAGAGGTTGAAGTCCAAGATCAGGGTGCTGGCATGGTCGGGTTCTGGTGAGGACCCTCTTCAGGGTATGGACTGCTGACTTCTTGCTGTGTCCTCACGTGGTGTGAGGGGACCTCTCTGGGTCCTCTTTTATAAGTACACTAATTCCATTCATAACACTCCTCATGACCTAACCACCTCTCAAGTGTCCCATGTCCTAAAACCATCACACTAGGCATTGGGATTTCAACATACGAATTTGCGGTGTGGGGGGCAGACACAAGCATTCAATCATAGCAGTAATGCAAAAAGATGGGGATATTTCAGCTACTTAGTGGTGCACAACAAATGCCTCAAACAAATGCCATAAAACAACAATCATTCTATTATGCTCATTAATTGTGTGAGCCAAGAATCCAGCGAAAGCATAGGGGGATGGCTTCAGTTCCATGATGCCTGGGGCATTAGCTGGGAAGACGTGAAAGCCAAGGTTGACTCAAATGGCTGGGTACTGGAATGGTCTGGAGACTTCACTCCCCTGTCTGGCATCTGGACTGAATGACTTGAAGGCTAGGTTTAGGTGGAACTGTCAATCAGCACATCTACTTGTGGCTTCCCCATAGGATGTGAATTTCTTCATTGTATGATGGCCTCAGCATGGTCAGACTTCTTATATGGTGGTTCATGGCTCCCAAGTGTTCCCAGCAGGTAAGGAGGAGGCTGTATTGCCTTTTGTCACTCAGCCTTGTGCATCACATGGCATCACGTCTCCTGTGCTCTATTGGTCAAAGCAGTCACAAGCTTGCCCAGATTCAAGGGGAAGGGACATAGACTCATCTGGCATCAGGAAGAATTTGTGACTCTGTTCTAAAGCCATGACAGGATCAGATGGAAAAGACGTTTGAATGTAGAAATTAAAAGGTGGTTTTAGATGTGAAAGGTGGTATCACAGAGAGTCTTCAGTCAGGCCAATGACTTTCATGTTCTTACCATAAAAGGGCCACAGACAACTCAGGAGGAAAGACAAAGAGGCAAGAAAGAGTTATATATATTTAATTTTAGATTGTCACTTGAGATATTTTCAGAATGGACTGAGCTTCCTCCTGACAGTGGGCTGTGGTTAACTCAGAAACAAATTTGCATTTTGTGACCCCTCTCCTCCAAAAGGACCCTGTGGGAGATGTGGAAGGTGATGGTGAACTGCTGGGTGCAGGAGTGGCTGTCTCCTGCACTGTTGTAAAGATGTGGACAATGGATGGGGATGAAGTTTATCTAATTTCCATATTTTAAAGTAGGCTTTATTTTCCCTAAAAATCTCTGCTTTGCAACAATGGGATGGGAAGTAACAAGGCTCTTGCTTTTAGTTCTGAGTTCATCACTAAATGTTTGCGTGACCCTGGACAAACCAATACCTGGTGGATCATGCACTCTGTGAGGTCACTTTGAGTTCTCAGTGACTGATTTCATGCCTTCCCAAATGGGCCAGATATGTTAATTTTATGAGCAAACCAAGCTATACATAATGCATTTTGTATCTATAAACTGAAAAAGTGACTTTCCTTCTGTAATTTTGCCTGTCAAATGAGCACAGATTAAAAACTGAATGTGGCTGAAGGGCATTAATATGGGACTCCTGTTCTGTCTAATGGCTGCAGCTTTTCTGGAAAGCAATTTGACTTGACTTTATGTACCAAGTATGTTGACATGTCCATATCTGTTGATACCATTCATTCCTTCTGAGAATCCATCTTAATAAAATAGAGTGTGAGACCAAGATTTCTGTATAAGGATGGTCCCTACAATGTTATTTATAGTTATGTGATAATGGGAGCCACTGCTGTGGTCCCCTAACAGGAACACTCTATGACTTACAGTGCATCCAGACAATGATATTAGGTGGCTATAAGAATCTTATATTAAAAAAAAAAAGGATTCATTCACAGTGAAGTTGCATACAGTAATTAAATTTGGGACAGAAAAAGACTGAAAAAGGGCACCTGGGTGTCTCAGTAGGTTAAGTGTCTGCCTTCGGCTCAGGTCATGATCCCAGATGGAGCCAGGGGTCAGGCTCCCTGCTCAGCCAGGAATCTGCTTCTTCCTCTCCCTCTGTCACTCCCCTGCTCTCTCTCTCTCTCTCAAATAAATAAATAAAATCTTAAAAAAAAAAAAAAGACTGGAAGGAACTGAATCAAGGTGTCTAAATAGAGTTATTGGTGATTTTGTCCCCTTTTGGGTCTTTCAGTTTTCTGAAAATCTATAATGAATGTGTACTTTCATAATAAGAAAAGAAAATGAATAGTATCGATAGATGTCTTTTACACATCTTTTTTTTCTTTTTTGTCTTGTTCTTGCCAGACTGCCCTAAAAGAGAGCTGTCAGTTTAAGACCTCTCAGAGTTTGAGTGTCCTGAACACCAAACCTTCTGCCAGACCCCTCCCCAAACTCCTCGCCCCCTCTCCCACCCAGCTGGACTTCCCTCCTTGGGCGCTGGCTCTGAGGTTGTAAGGTGGGGGAAGCGGGCAGGGCCGGGTGTCCAGCAGGTCCAGTGGGAACAAAGTTTATTAGGGGATCTGTGAGTGGCTATGGGAGACTTGCAGGCACCAGACAGCCTGTGGGCATGCCTGTGGTCTCCCTGAAGAAGGCCTCAAATCTCTACAACTATTAGCTGGATTTTACTGCAGTAAATTACCCCTGCTCTGCAAGAACATTAACAAATTACCATGAAAATGCTGTCCTCACCAGCAGAAATGTCTCTCAAAGCCTCACTTCAGTGGCTTTTTTTTTTTTTTTTTTTTTTTTTTTTTTCCTNGGGTGGGGGAGAGAATTCCAAAGTCGTTGCCTCCTGTTAAACACCAAGAACGAGGAAATTGCCTCTTCCTCAAGAATGAGAGAGGTCTGAGTTAAGAACAGTGAG
The DNA here is from genome assembly GCA_002007465.1 of Ailurus styani. Taxonomy (NCBI): domain Eukaryota; kingdom Metazoa; phylum Chordata; class Mammalia; order Carnivora; family Ailuridae; genus Ailurus; species Ailurus styani. Next base: position 1,753,836 of record LNAC01000301.1, read on the forward strand.
AATTTTACCCGTAAAAGTCTGATCAGGAAAAACCCCACAGTTTGCATTCTAGAAGTTTGCTGTCTGGTTGGTAGAATTACTTAGCCATTCTATGAATAACTATCACATGCATTACATTTAGAGTTCTTTGGAGAATAAACACCTTTTTTAACCCAGGGAGTCCTAAGCTGTGTAGAGGATAAGTCTGGGATTCAGAGGAGCAGGCCCCATTTACGAGGAGGAAGACCATACCTGTTCATCAGCTCCTCTCTGGATGCTAGCATTTTAGGCTTTTCTGAACATTACATCTCATTAAGATGTAAAAGCTGGCTTAAAAAAAATCAGAAGGTTGGTTAGCAGGTTATGAAATAAAAATAGTATGCAAAATAAGCATTTATCGGCTGAACTTCTATTACCAATTAGAGTTTTATTCTATAAATGCAATCACATTCAGAAATAAGTTATTTTCTAAAACACATTGTAGGGTGCCTGGGTGGCTCAGTGGGTTAAAGCCTCTGCCTTCGGCTCAGGTCATGATCTCAGGGTCCTGGATCCAGCCCCGCCTTGGGCTCCCTTCTCAGTGGGGAGCCTGCTTCCTCCTCTCTCTCTCTCTGCCTGCCTCTCTGCCTACTTGTGATCTGATCTCTCTCTCTGTGTCAAATAAATTAATAAAATCTTAAAAAAATAAAAAAAAATAAAACACACTGTATGAAACTTTACCTATCTTGTATTTATCAATGGAAGTTTGCTGTTGGCATACATTGTTTCCGGTTTAAAATAGATGTCCCTCATCAGGTCCATCTACCAGGCCCAGGTAGAAAACACTGTAGCTTTCCTGCAGTCTTTTCTAATCTGCAGATAGATTTACCGACCAGAAGCGTTTAATATGTGCATTAAAAATCAGCAAAATGGACAGAAAAACAACAACTTCTCTCTCCCCCTCAAATAAACAAACAAAATCCATCAGAATAGAGAGGTTTGGCTTTCTGTAGTATGTCAGAAAATTTGCAGTCAGAACAGCTAGATCCCAACATACACGAAAGTTTTGTGGCATTAAAAAACACATATTATTTTGAATGGTACATAGCAGTGAGCCCCATGATCTTGCTAATGACTCAAGTTTCAAAATATTTAAGTCCCGTCCTGCTCAAATAACATGAGGCTAAGCCTTTTTGACATCTGAGCTCTTCAAATAAACACTATTTATTGAGGGGCAAGCGGCCCAAGGGAAATCGAGTGCATCTCCAACCATTGGAGGTCTGCAAGTTCATGGTCCCCTGGTTGCAGACAAGAGCACCTGTGCTGAAAGGTCCTTTCTCAGCCCCAGCGGAGGGCCCACAGTCACTCTTTCCAAGGGAAGGAACCAGGGCAAAGTAGGCTTGCTTCTCAGCCAGGACAAGCCAGTGTCTTTGGAGAGACAGACAGAGAGAAAACATCCATGATGATCCCAGCTGCTTGACCTGGGATGCGGTCAATACAGTCCTCTAATTATTCAGAGCCCTCTAAATATTCAGGGATGGGGAGCAGTCTCTGAGTGCATTGTGTGCAGAGATTCATATCCATCAATTATTTAGCAGAAATTCCCTCTCATGGAGCAAATACTTCCCTGTCCATTCTCCCTACTGCCCATGAATGCAGTGATGGATACTTTAAATTATAGTGTACAATGGTCGCATGATGATCAGGACTATATGTGTATATTTTATAATTCTAATAAACAATAAATTCTTTTTTTTAAAGAGTTTATTTATTCATTTGACACAGAGAGAGAGATTACAAGTAGGCAGAGAGGCAGGCAGAGAGAGAGAAGAGAGGAGGAAGCAGGCTCCCTGCTGAGCAGAGAGCCCGATGTGGGCCTTGATCCCAGGACCCTGGGATCATGACCTGAGCCGAAGGCAGAGGCTTTAACCCACTGAGCCACCCAGGCGCCCTAAACAATAAATTCTACCAAAGTTTTATAAATAAAATTCTGGCAAATATATAAGATCTCATCAGTGATCTACATTTAGAGTGAAATGTTTTCTCATATCATTTTGTCAAATCTGTAACAGACAATTGACAATAGTGACTATGTTGCTCAGGTGTTTGAGGGCTTTAGCTGATATGGTCTGGACCTGGTTGATCTCAGCATGGCTCCCTCACACACCTGTGCTCAGCTGTGAGACTCTGTTGGGCAGCTCTGCTCATTTTGGTTCTGGGATTGGTTGGCTGTTGGTTGATCTAAAATGGCATTGACTGGCAGGACTGGGGTGACTTGGCTCTGCCGTATGTGTCTTTCAGCCTCCAGCAGGCTAGCCAGGACTTATGCTCGGGTTATGACATGGCACAAGAGTGAGCAAGTCCAATAGTGCAACCCCTTGAGCCTATGCTTGTGTTTGCATTTGCTAACCTCCCATTGGCCAAAGCAAGTCATGTGGCTGGATCCAGCTTTAAGTGGGAGCTACTGTGAAGTTATATGGCAAAGGGGCATGGATACAGGGAGAGGTGAACATGGGTACAGAGAACTGGTAATGCAATCTGCCTTGTGGGATAACATTTTGAAATGTTATATGATTTATTTTGCATTTTTGAGAGTTCTTGTTTTCTACCCATTCTACCCCTTGGGACTAAGTTAGAATTTTAACATGGCATTTCAGAAACAATGGCCTTGGAAGCCAGCTGTCAATTGTGAGAGTCAGGTGTCTGAGAGAGAACAGAGCCTTTTGGATTCCAAAGGCTTTCCTAGCAATAAGGTTGGCAAATTGATCAGAGTTTTATCATTACAGAGTAGATTGAATCCTGGAAAAGATTATCTGGCAGCTTCCTTTCAGTTAGAGAAGAGATGGAATCACTTTCTGAGCTAGGGAGAGGGGGCGGGGGAGGGCTGATGAGATATGGAAGGGAATGCCCAGTAGATGATGAGCTGAGAGAGAGAGAGAGAGAAGAAGCAAAATGAAACAGCTCTCATTTGAGAGGGCTGTAGGGGAAGTGGGGTCCTCAGTGAGAACCTGGGTTCTGACAGAATACTCTTCTCAGAGTGTTCTTCTAGATCAGCATCATCAGTTGGGAACTTGACAGAATTCCAAATCTTTGGCTCTACCCCAGACATACTGAATCAGGACTTCTGGGATGGGCTCAGCAACTTATGTTTTAATAGACCTGAATTTGTTATGTGTTGCTGTGTAACAAATTATGCAAAATTCAGAAGCTGAAAACAATGGATATTATCTTACAGGGTTTGAGGGTTTAGAATCCAGGAATATTAGCTGAGTGCCTCTGGTTCAAGGTCTGTCATGGGGTTATGGTCAAGCTGTTGGCGGGTCTGCAGTCATCTTGAAACTGGTGTAGTCCTAGAAGTGATAAAAAATGACTTCTGTGTTCTATTCATAAGAAGTGAGTTGTGACTTCAGCTCACATTGGAAGGTATTACACAGTGTGTGACTACTAGGAATGAGGGATTGTTAGGGACTATTTTAGTGGCTGTCTACTACAAAGTTCTCCAGGAGATCCTGATGCACTTAAAGTTTGAAAACACTGAGTTACAGGAAGAGGTCAAGAGGACCATTCAGAAAAGAGTCTGAGAATATAGGGAATTTTGTTCACCATGGACTAAGGATTCCAGAGGGCACAAAGAAAGGACTTAGGGTTGTAGCTTTGGAGCATTTTTGATAACATCCCACATTAAAACATATATTTTTCATCCTTATCTCAGTAACACACACACACACACACACACACACACACCAAACTGCACATAACAATATTAATTTCATTGCATGTGATGTATTTCCTTTTCTATTGTATCCTATCTTACTCTTTTATGTTCTGTCCCTTTGCATTGTATTCCATTCCATTTTTCTCTAAATAATTGGTGATTGTATCCCACTAAACTGATCCTGTGATATACTAATAGGTCATAATTAGCAGTTATATATTAGCAGTTAGGGACAATTAGGAGTTAGGGACAATTAGAGGATAGGGTCAGAATAGAAGGTGGAAAGCCTTAATCCCTCAGTGAGTCTTGAAAATCCTGGCTGATAATAATGGTATACTTACTCCATGCCAGGCATCGTGCTGAGCATTCTATGTATATATCCATATATAATCCAAACGGACCTTATTAGATATCGTTCTATTAGATTTGAAAATTGAGGAGCAGTTTCCTTAATATAGGGGGAGACTGAGGCACAAAGAATTTAAGCACTTTGCCTAATTCCACAGAGCAGGCAACTGACACACCCAGCATTCAAAGCCACCAGTGGCAGCTCCAAAGGCTGGCTCCTCATGATTACCACCTTCTTGCTCAGGACATTGCCTAGATCAGGGGGATGTGAGAAACAAATGTGCGAATGCATTGGTTTTTAGAACATTTTCCACTGATGGGCTTTAGTGAGTAATGGGATCAATGACCCTACAACGTCTTTGATAATACTTAGCCATCACACCAACAGTGCTTTCACGGATGTGCAGACACTCCTGGTGTTCTTCAAATCAAGTCGGGTCTGTTGGACTTCCATGCCGGATTTTACAGGCCTGGCTGTCTCATAGTAAATAATGCCCTTCTTAATAGCAGTAATGGTTTACCTTTACCTAACAAGTTTGCTATCCTGTATTTTAGTGTGGTAGACATGCTCTGCGTGTGGCTTTTAGGGGACATTCCAATTTGAGTTGCTGAAGAAGGCAGCCTACAGCAGCACCCTATTGTGTATTGTGGTATTAGGAGGATGTTTCAGTTTCTGGCTGTAAACAACGTTTCTTTGTTTGGACTTCAGGTCATCTTCCATAGCTTGTCAAAAATGGGAATAACTCCCAGCTTTCTAAATGATGTGTAGATGGATCAGCAGAGCTAAGTCTTTTTTTTTTTTT
>LNAC01000301.1:1758851-1770143 GCA_002007465.1 Ailurus styani
GGCCTCGATCCCAGGACCCTGAGATCATGACCTGAGCCGAAAGCAGAGGCTTTAACCCACTGAGCCACCCAGGCGCCCTCGGCAGAGCTAAGTCTTAAATCTGCTGTATTTACCTTGGGGTCCAGACTAAGCAAACATGCAAAAGATTTGGACAATATGAATGTGACTGATTCTCTTTAAAAATCTTACATTTGCACAGCACTTTGCAATTCCAAAGCTCGTTTCCATATGTTTTTTTATTTTTATTTATTTCTATTTTTTTTAAAGATTTTATTTATCCATCTGAAAGAGAGGGAATGAGAGAGAGAGCACGAGAAGGTGGAGGGTCAGAGGCAGAAGCAGACTCCCCAATGAGCAGGGAGCCCAATGTGGGACTTGATCCTGGGACTCCAGGATCATGACCTGAGCCGAAGGCAGTTGCTTAACCAACTGAGCCACCCAGACGCCCCACTTTTTTTTGATCCTTAAGAGAATTCTAAGATTAAAAAAGGGTAGATAGTTTTTTTTTTTTTAAGATTTTATTTGTTTGTCAGAGAGAGTGACGGAGGGAGAGAGAGCACACACAAACAGGGGGAGTGGCAGGCAGAAAGAGAAGCAGGCTCCCCACTGAGCATGGAGTCCTGATGTGGGACTCTATCACAGGACCTTGGGATCGTGACTTAAGCCGAAGGCAGATGCTTAACCGACTGAGCCACCCATGCATCCCCAAGGGTGGATAGTTTTATAACCAGTTTTCTATTCATGGAAATGGAGACCCAAAAAGGTTAAAGATATCATGCAGAATACTGGATGTGACAAAGTCATTTATGTATGTATGTAGGTAGGTATTTTAAAGATTTGTTCATTCATTTATTTGACAGAGAAAGAGAGAGAGGGAGTGAGGGAGAGGGAGAAGCAGCCTCCCCACTGATCAGGGAGCCCAATATGGGATTCGATCCCAGGACCCCAGGATCATGACTTGAGCTGAAGGCAGACGCTTAACTGACTAAGCCACCCAGGCACCCCTGCTTGTGCCAAAGTCATTTAATCCAAATCTCTGTTTTACAAAGGAGGGAACCAAAGCCCAGAGAAGTCAGGTGGCTTGTTCAGGGTCACACAGCTAGTAAAGGCAGAGCTGAATCAAGAATTAAAATCTCTTCTTCTTATCACAATCTGTTATCGTTAATCTAATTTTATGACCATAAGTGCAGACATGGCAAATACGGTATCATTTATGTCCACATGTCTGTAAGTGTTATGGAAATGTTTTATAAATGCAAAGTGCATCTGGAAGGCAGTCTTTGCATATTTCTCTAATCAGGAATGTATTGTTCAACTTCTCCATAGACCTAAAATTTCCAGACTTTAATTCGTAAGCCCATGATATTGTCTGTCCTCTAAATGGACGATGCAATGCAGGATTATGTTGTTAGGGGATTATGAAGAGCTATTTGTCATCTTCAAAGTAAGGGGAAGCTCTGATGGAGCTTGAAAAAAAGATACTATTGTTAGTTGTCTGAGCTAAGTGGCTGGATTGCCAGCAGTCTTTGCATTCTCTCTAAGCATATGTTCGAAATGGCATATTTGCATAAGTGTGAGAATATAAAATGAAATTTCACCATCATGCAATAAATGGGGTCCTAAAATTGTATTCTTGTAAGATAGATTGCTTCATTGGAGGTTAGTGGAAGACAGTAATTTTAGTCAATCTGTCACAAAGACCGCAGAAGTAAAGATCAATTTAATAGTGTTTTCAACAGACAGTATATTGCACCGAGGAAATACTGAAATGACCATGAGTGTCATTTCCTAACATACCTTGGATCTGCTCATGCCAATGACAAGAATTTAAGTTTGTTAGAGGTTGGGAACCAATTGTCAATTACCTGATACCCAAATTCACATTTAACGTATGCATTTTCACTCCCATGTATATATTTAGCTCCTCATTTATAGGTGGACTTTCTTACTAAAATTTGCTTATAAATAGATTGTTTATAACTCAAAATACAATTTATTGTAGAAATTTTCCACCTGGAAACATTTATTAAGTCTTCGAACCTGAACCCTCAAGCAGTTCAGTCCTTTGGGTCGGCTCTGAAGTCAAACTCAAAAACCTTTGAAAACAACACTGCAGCTCCCATTGCACAGACCGTAATTCAGTTAGTCTGAGCTCCAGTCCCTCAGGCTCCAGTGCCCCAGGTTCCAGCACTGGGCCCCTCTTCACTGAGATTGGCTAGGTGCTAATCAAATCTACTCTTGTTCCAGAGTGCACAGTGGGACCATAATTCTCAGCCTCCCTTGCAGTTAGATGTGGCCATGGAATTTTTTCTGGTCAACAAATATGTGAGGAAGCAATCGATTCCATGTCCAGGCTTGGCCCAGGGAAGTCTCCCAGGATTTCCTATCTTCTGTTCTTTTCTGTCCCCTGGCCGGAAGAGGTCCTTGAGTCCCAAGGGGTTCATCCAGCAGAAGTTCCTGAATGATTGTGTGGAAGGCTGACTGTTACATATCTGTAGGGATTGTTGGATATGCAAAAAATAAATTTCAATTGTGTGAAGCAATTGAGCTTTTGGGATTTATCTGTCACAGTAATGCATGTTAACAAATGCTCTTTTATGAATCCTGTGCCCACAGAGTTAAGACACTTTGGTGTGAGTTTTTCAGGAAGATGGGGTGGCTTAGGGTACAGGGAGCTCTCAAGGTAGCTGAGGAGGAAGACTTCTTGCAGCAGAGGTATTGGAGAAGGACAAGCATATAAGTGTCCTCAAAAGTAGGTGAAAGAGAGTCCTCTAACTGTGGCAATAGTTCCAGGCAGAGCAAAGGCAGCATCTTCAGCAACTCTGTGCATTGCTTGCTTCATGTAAAATTTCTTAATTGAGAGATGGGCTTTATATATATACACACACATACTCCTTTTTGAAACATTTATGTTTTGATTTAAGGTTGTGTCTATATCTGGAGAAAATGTGAAACCTAATTAGGAAGCTGTGGCCACCATGAGAAGTCCTCTCTCTGGTCTGTTAGGAGGGCAAACACGGTGGGGATACTGAGGCCCATCCTGGGAGACAAGGGACTCCTCTGATGGCCGACTTTGGCTTGAGGACTCCCAGACTTTCTAGATGCACTTTCCTTCGATTGTGTGGCAGTACAGGAAGCTTCCACCCAGCCTCCCCTCTTTTCCTTTCTCCTTGCCTAATACTTTTCTCCTTTCCCTAATACTTTTCTTGCTTTTTAATACTTTTTAATCTGTTGTTGCATCTGCTTCTCGGAAGATCTGAACCAACACAAAAATCTTTCTAATCTGTTGGAAATATAAAAAGGGAGCACTTCTCTTAAAACGTGAAGGAGCCGTGGTTCTGTCATCTAGTACCCTGACCAGGTGTGACTCCATTGCGGAGCACGAGCGTTTGCCCTTGAGCTGTAGATGGCATCTTGGGTAGGGTGGCAGAGACCCCTGTGGTCTACTCAAGAAACAGGACAAGAATCACTAGGAAAGGGAATTTCTTGCTTTTAGACTCAGGAATCTCTGATGGAGATGGGAGCAACAGAAAAGGAGGAACGTTGACTAAGACCTTGCTCAGCTGGATGTTATCCCCAGGGATCTCATTGGATAATTAAATGGAAATCCATTTCAGGTAATATTTTCATCCCAAAGAGGGGACGATGCTCAGACACTGTAAGCAACATCACAATCTGGTAAGAGGCCGAGCTGGTATTTGAACTCAGATCTCGGTGCCACTATCCATCATGCTTTCTACTTCGCCACATTCCTTTTCTGAGAGCAGTTTTGCCGTGAATTCTTGGAAAAGCACTGTCTGTTTTCTTTCCTAAAAGCTGGTGCTGGAACCCTACCGGTTTCGGAGTTTGTGGAGAAGGAAATGCCTCCTCCTGTGGTTGCTGGATTCACCCCTGCCCCCCACGTCTTCTTTATGTGAAATGTCTCATAATTAAAAAGTACAGATTCTATACAGACACAGAAGCTTTTCAGTATAGACCACATTTCCAAAAGTGGTTATTATGCATGGATGTGCTTGGAGAATTAGATTTCTGTGCTCTTGACTTTAATTGCCCTGTCTAGATATGTGATTAAGCTTTTGTTCTTTGTTTCAAGATGACCAGTCAATGGAGTTGTGTGGTTTTCATTTTATCTGAAGTGCAGTTGGAGGACAGGCGACTGAGCCCGCTGCTTTTTTCCCCCTTCTCCTTCTTGGTTGCTATGATTATTATTTCAATATATTCAGGTTTTATTAAACACCAAGACGGATATGAAATAGCACTACAGTATGGCCAATTTTTTAGTGCAATGTGAAGTTTTTTTTTTTTTTATTTTAAAATAGTGTCATACTAGGAGGTAATGAAGATTGAAAATTTTACTTGTGCCTTTACCCCACCCTGCCAAGACAGAGCATATAAATGTGAAGTTTGTGGGATGTCGGGGCAACCATAGTTTAATATAAAATTTTAGGCCCCTGTCTTTGGACATCTGTTACTATGGCAACTGACTTAAAAGCTTGAAAGATCAGGTTATTTAGGCAACTTAACTATATGTTTTTGAAAGTATGGAGCTAAAAATATTTTAAAAACAGACCCGTGTAGATCCCCTTTGAACTGACCTGGCTGACACAGCAGTAAGACTTTGTTGTGACAACCAGAGAGACTGCACAAAGCAACGTGGCTCACAGACAACAGCTCCAGCCAGGAGAGCCAGCCTCGGCACCAAGGCAGCCATTTTCTCTCCGTTTTCCCAGAGATGGTCAGCTGAACGGAGCTCACAGCAACCCCGCTGCACCAGTACAAGGGTGCTAGTCACTTCATTTTCTTTTTTTTTTTTTTTTTCACTTCATTTTCTCTGCACCTTTCAGCCACAGATGAAGGAGCCCACTGACTTTCTCCTGGGACACAAGCACGGAAAGGAGAAAAGTGAACTTCCTCAGAGAAACACAGTATGCACCCTGCCCGTGCCTTCTGTGGCAAACTATACTAAAAGTGACTTTCTGGGAGGAATATGATACAGAAATTCAGTCTTATCTGCATGTTCATTTGGAATTGCTAACACCCAGAATTCTTTCTGCAGCATCTTATGCATAGGTTCAAAGTAGAAAGTAAACAAATAACAGTTGCCAGTGATGACAAGAAACAGAGTCCAAGTTCTGTGAACACAGTTCTTTGGTCATACAGGTGAACAAAGTAACTGAGGAAAGATTGCAAAAGGAAGAGGAAACATCAGGGTCATGCGCCCTTCTCCTCTGTGCGGTGAGTGGACCATTTAGGCTTCTTAGGAACTGCATTTTTAAGATGGTAGTTGGACAGATAATCTTTCTCTGAGAAGTCGTTTCATTATCCTGGCGAATTTTTCAAAGCAGATTATATTACTTTAAAAACCAGACCAAGAAAACAGAAATCACAAGTGACTGCATGAAGGATTTTACCAGCTTATTAACTTATTGCATAAAGTCACACATAAGAAACATCCTTAAATTTGCAAGGAACTTCTGTTTATTTATTTATTTGAGAGAGAGAGACTCTTGAAAGAGTGAGAGCAGGAGCAGTCGGGCAGAGAGAGAATCTAAGCCTGCATGCCCAGGGTGGAGGCCAGTGTGGAGCTTGATCTCACTACCTTGAGATTGTGACTGAGCCAAAATCAAGACTCGGGCACTTAACTGATTGAGCCAACCAGGTGTCCCTGAGAGGAATTTCTAAAAGGAAAGAAAAGTGGATAAATTCAGACTTAAGGGGAAAACTACACCTCGATTTCAAAGGCCTATTGAGCAACCTCAGACTTTAAGCAAGAACTGATTTGTACGGAAATGTACGCAGTGTACCATGTACCCGGGCAGACGTCAAAAGAAATATCCGGTTCAATTTCCAAACACTTACATTATGTTTTGCTGTTGGTTCTTTTCTCATGTGTGCTATGTTTTTACTGTTTGGCTAGTGAAAATGGTGGATACAGAGATAAAAGTCTGCTTCTCCTGGTACAGTGAAGATGGCAGTTCTCAAACGATAGACTTTTGAACCCAAACATTAGTGAACTGAGACGGGAGTGAAATGTCTTTGTTCTGACCTTTGACAAGATTTGAAAAATCCCTTTTGTTTCCAGAAAATGTCCTATAAATGTCAAAAACCATCATATTCAAAGGGGCTGTATTCTAGAGTCATCTGTGACAGCAACATCAAGTAGACAAAGAAGAACTTGTACGTCTAGGATTCTTAGTAAGTGAAGTTTATCCTGGATAAAGTAAAAAGGAATATTGTACAAGTAGATGTTTTTAGTAGAAAACAAGTAGATAATTTTAAATGTCTCTTATTAAACTCATAAATATTTATTCTAAGCTTGACAGGTTAAAAAGTAACATGCAGGTTCACATCTTTCTTTTCCCTCTTTCAAAGGAGATAAAAGGATGAAAAGATCCATGGGCTTATCCTTAAAAGGAAATCAGTGAAGGTGGAAAAGGAACCTCACATCTTAGGGGACGTGTGGGAGAGAGGAGAACTCTCAGACAGTGTCAAGAGGAACAGAGAGGAAAGAGCCATCCAGGATGGTGGCAGGAGACCTGGATAGTCGTGGGAGACCTGGATGGAGCAGATGAGAGGTTATTTGAGAAAGAAGAACAAAAGACTGTATCAGCAAAGATAAAATACAATGGAATATTACTCAGCCATAAAAAGAATGAAATCTTGCCATTTGCAACAACATGGATGGAACTAGAGAGTATTATGTTCAGTGAAATAAGTCAGAGAAAGACAAATACCATATGATTTCACTTGTGTGGAATTTAAGAAACAAAAGTTCATGGGGGAAAAAAAGAGGAAAACCAAGAAACAGACTCTTAAGTATATAGAACAAACAGACGGTTACCAGAGGGGCAGTGGGTGGGGGGATTAAATAGGTGATGGGGATTAAGGAGGGCACTTGATTTCCCTTGGGCCGCTTGCCCCTCATGATCTCTAGCTAGGGAAGATTTTTTGAGAACAATATAAAAAGAATACTAATTGTAAAAGTTTTGATAAAGACAATGTATTAAAAATTAGTTCTGTTCATCTAGACACCATAAAGAAAATGAAATAATAAGCTGAAAAAGCTGAGAAAATATTTGCAATACACATAATCCAGAAAGCATTAATATCCAGGATATATAAACAAGTCTCTATAACCACTTTATTCTTGAGAGATTTTTTTTTTAAATGGGCTCCATGCCCAACATGGGTCTTGAACTCATGACCTTGAGGTTGAGAGTCATATGGTCTACTGACTGAGATAGCCAGGCACTCCTATAACCACTTTATTTTTAAAAAACAAACACCACAACAGAAAAATGGGCAAATGACTTGCCCAAGCATTTTATAGAATAGCCTATGTAAATGGCCAGTCAGAATATGAAGATGCTCCTTCTCATTAGTACATCAAGAAAATTCAAGTTAAATTCAAAATGAGATAGCACTAGGCGAATGTGGAGGAAGGAGTGGTGTCACCCCCACATTCATACGTTGAAGTCCTAATTCCCACAAACTCAGAATGTGATTGTATTTGGAAATAGGACTTTCAAAGAGGTAATTAAGGTTAAATGAGGTTACATGGGTGGGCCCTAATCAATTAGGCTGGTGTCCTTATGAGGACACAGAGAAACACCAGCAATGTGTGTGCAGAAAGGAAAGACAAGGTGAACACAGAAAATGACTGTCTACAAGCTGAGAGAAGCCTCAGAGTGAACCCAATCTGCTGACACCTTGACTTTGAACTTTAAGCCCCCAGAACTGTGAGAAAATAAATTTCTATTGTTTAAGCTACCTAGTCTGAGGTATTTTTTATGTCAGCCCAAGAAAACTAATACAATGGATTCCCCCATCCCCCCAACCCCCAATAATTAAATAGAATATTGGTGACAAGGTAGAACAATAAAAAATATTGGTGAGAAGGTGGTTATACAACTACTTTGAAAAAAACCAATTTTGTATTATTTGGTATATTTGAATTTATGGCCCATCAATTTCACTCTCAAATGCATATTCCTAGATGAGAAGCTCTTGGTTAATTATATTCAAGAATGCTTATAATAACATTGTTTGTAATAGAAAAAAAATGAACAAACAAAAAAACCAAATATTAAGAAAAGCCCAGATGTGCACTTTAAGAGAATATATAAACAAATTGTAAAATATTCACCCAATGGAATGTTATATCACTATAAAATGAATCAATTACAGCAACATGCAGCAATACTGAATGATTCTTAAAAATATAACGTTACATGAGATTAAAAACAAAACAAATCATGGAAGAACAGAAAGTGTTAGTTTGCTTACATAAAGCACAAAAAGGAGTAGAAATAAACCAGATATTGTTAGGGAAACATATATTTGGTTAAACTTTTTTTTTTTTAATCAAGAGAATGATAACCCAATTCACAAAATATTTATCCCCCAGGGTGTATGGTATAGAGCCAGAGATTGGCAAGGAGCACGCGGAAAACTTCAACGTTAGGGGAAATTCTTCTTCATGATCAGGATTGTGAGTTCACTTAAGTTTATTATTATGTCTACTAATTGGTGCATGATTATATATGTTCTTTTACCTTTTTACCAAATATATATTTGGTAAATTTGGTAAATAAATTTATATTTGGTAAACAGTTTATATTTGGTAAATAAATATATATTTGGTAAATTTACCTTTTACCAAATATATATTTAAAATTATAAAAATAATACATTTAAGTGAGATAATTTAGGAAGTAACATGACAGAGAATATATGTGCATTAACATTAATTTCAGACGAAATAATTTCAATGCAAAGGATATTTAAAAGGAAAAGGAAAATTCTCATATTTATATAAGGATCAACCACTTTAAAAGGTATGACAGTAAACATTACATGTATGTATGTATGTATATAGCTCCTGAAGGCGGAGAAAATAACATGTTTATTTGTGTAATTGAAACACCCATCAGGAGAAACTGAATGTGGGTGAGTCTTCGGGACAGAAATAAATGAATCAAGTAGTCAAAAATGATTATGCCCATAGAGAATATAAGTAACACAATTAACAATTAAATCCAAATAAATAGTAAGCATAATTTTAAAATACATTTGGACAACTTATAAAAATCAATCATTTTTTTACACTAAGTACATAGGAACACTCAACAAATTTCAAAATTTGATATCATAGAAGCCCACATTGATGACAAAAAATTATGCAATAAAAACTTAGAAAATGCCTTAATTTTACTCTAGATTTTTAAAAAATATTTTATTTATTTATTTGACAGAGAGATCACAAGTAGGCAGAGAGGCAGGCAGAGGGAGAGGGGGAAGCAGGCTCCCCATTGAGCAGAGAGCCTGATGCGGCACTCGATCCCAGGACCCTAAGATCACGACCTGAGCTGAAGGCAGAGGCTTAACCCACTGAGCCACCCAGGTGCCCTTACTCTAGATTTTTAATTTGGAAGTGAAAAACTAAGAAGTAAAGGGTAGTAAATGGAAGCCCTTCATATCAAAACCAACTAGAGGTCAGCCATGTAGGGGCCTGGGAAAAATATCTAGCTTTCAGTGGCATTTAATTAAAAACAATAAAAGTAAGAAAAAAGAGAAAGAATCAAGCTTTCAACTTAAGAATTTTCTAAATGAATAACAACGTCCACCCTGATCATTACAGTTACTGAAGATAAAATTATTGAAATGGGAAACAAAGCTAGTGAAGTTGACCCATAAAACCAAAAGTTGAATGTTTGCAAAAAACAGTAAAATAAATATTTGGCATATATAATAAAGAAAAAAGAGAAAGGATGGAAGAATTTTTATTTGATACTGGTGATAAGATACAAACAGATTTTAGAAACATTACAATGAAGAAGTACAACATTAAATCTAGAAACAGGTAATTACATTTCAAGGATTTAGCCATGCCCACTCAATGTGAATTTATGAAGTGTGTAGTAGTCTCTGTCTTTCACATTCTAGTCACCTGAAGAAAATAAATTTAAGACTGATGCCAACTCAACACGACTTCATATGCCGCCTCTGGTAGTGTTTATGGTACGTGTCTCCCCAGTGCATTTGGGTAATATCTGCTGAGCAAGATGTTGGCAATGTTTCCAATGGACCATCAGCATTTGATTACAGATGTGTTTTTGTTTGGCCTGCATAGCACTTAACAAATTATTTTTGCATTATTACCAGTTTAAAAAAAAAGAGAAATCCAGAGATTTTACTTAACAATCTAGGTTTCTGGGGCACCTGGTGGCTCAGTTAAGCATCTGACTCTTGATTTTGGTTCTGATCATGATCTCAGCCTCCTGGGATTAAGCCCCATGTCAGGCTCCGTGCTCAGTGGGGAGTCTGCTTGACTCCCTCTCCCTCTGCCTGTCTCCCTGCCCCCTTAAAAAAAATCTAGATTTCCATCACAGCAAAATTGGAGTTACAGGGTGGGGCCTGTGTTTTTCTACTTCCTGCATTTCCTGTGCAGAGAGGGGGCCTAAATTTTAATTCTACCACTGCCACCCATGAGCAGGATTGTTTTGAGAAAGTTACCCAACTCTGGAGTGTGTCAGTTTTTCATATTTGCAGGGTAGAGGAAATATTAGGCTTATAAAGTGATGGTTCAGGTTCATGGGTATTAAGACACTGAACATGGAACATCTAGCAGTTTCCTCTCTACCTTTGTGGTTGTTCTTATATAAAATCACTGCTAGCTGTTATTTAGTCACAGAAACAAGATGAGCAACACAATTATTTGACAGAATATTCTGTAGTAAGTCATATCCTCTGCTTAGTTATTTGCACAATGACCCGCATGCTGTTTGATTTGGGTTTAATCTAGTGATTAAGACCTCTGCAGGTTGCTACCCATGCACCTCCTCACTAGCTTGCAAACTCAAGACCTGTTTCTTTTCACAGCCTCCCCTATCCTATCTTTACCTGGCAGCTTTCTTCATTAGACTGTAAGCTCCTTTTAGGTAAGCCCCACTTACACCTCCATTCTCAGCACCTTGGGCAAAGCTTGGCACCTAATAGATACTTCATATGTAGTTTTTGAGTGAGTGATTTTAAGAAAGAGATTATTATATACAGAATTATATATTATCTATACTTATCTATAGTTAAATATAAAATATGATATATAATTACTATATTTATATTATGTAATATAAATATATAACTAAATATATAATTATAAAAATATAAATATATTATGAGACAGAAATAATGTATGTATAATTTCCAAGGCAAGTTTTCCTTTCAAATAATATGAAAAATTGTTTCTTTACTCCTTAATGTATCTGTTATTTCTTAGCTCATTTGTTCTTT